>DWQK01001921.1:0-14303 GCA_018231225.1 Noctuana stator
AAAAATTCTTTTTGTGTCTGATAGCTACATTAATGAGGAAGGTTATAGGCTATCAAGCGTTACGACACAATTCTTAATGCGGGTGAAACCACGTGACACGGCTAGTAAGTTATAACTATTCAAACTGTGTCAGTAGGCATGTCACTGAACTCGTACTGCTCGTGCTACTCGTAAATGGCCAAATTTTTTTTATGTTTTAGGGAGTCACTGAGTAAACATTGACCATATCGGGATTTTTTTTATTGACTTGGCCCATGTACTAGTAATATTAAAATAATTGTTCTCAAAAAATAATGTCAGTTTCTATGGTTCTACATTGTACCTTTGCCTCCAATAACACCATGGTAGCATTTACTTTCTCCAGTTTCCGCTCAAAGCTCATTAGTTTCTGCTCACATGTCTTAGAGAAGTTATTAAGGAACTGAACTGTTGTTATCACAAAATGATTCACAAATGCTAATGTTCTTTTTTGCTGCAATGCTGCTACCTATTGAAATAAATTACATTTGTATAATGTATGTGGGTGTGTCGTCTACTAATAAACATATTTTCCAACAAGTTTAAATTTATTTCTATGAAGTTATGGCAAAAACTTTACATTGGAAAGATCTAAATTGGTGATATCTTGTTCAACTAGTGTTTCTTGCATGATCACTATATTTACAGTAAACTAAATAATGTGTCTAAAAACGTAAAGTAATTATTAAGTATAAAACTACAAAATAATTGATAACATAACAATAAACAAAATTTGAATGCAATGCAAGTCAACACAAACTGGGGTAAATGTCAAAATTGTCAAATCCAATGTCACTAAATTTTTTTTTCTTTTTCATATGTACCAACATGCTGCGGTATATCATGCCAATAACGAAATAGAAATATCTTAGGATAAGAATATAATTTATATTGGAATGGAAACTTTTTGGAAAATACAATAAGGACCAAACCATACATATCTGAATTGATGAAGTTAGGTAGTCTATACTGAATATTAGTCAATCAACTGTCTGTCTATGTCATACACTAACATTTTCTGTCTACGATCTATGTGTTACCTATTACTTTATCGTTGGCTCTGTCTGTTGTCATACTTATCATGTCAAGTCAAGCGTCAGTGTCAGATAAAAATTGGTAGAACTGTCAAAGACAAAACGAATCAACAAACAGTAAATTATCATACTCTTTAAATTTCTTTACATTGCTTTTATCATACACAACAGCAAAGGGATAGAAATAAATTTACAATTAACTCGTTTTCCCTTAATTTTAATCAAGTAAAATGGCAGGTGAAGTGATAGTAGATGCATTGCCCTACATTGATCAGGGTTATGATGATCCAGGAGTTAGAGAAGGGGTAGGTAACCTTTTATTTATTTCCCATTTGTAATTCCCCTTGTAATTACAGAGTTTTAGCTAACTTAACTAACCTAGCTAACAGTAGGTATTTTTATAATCGATAACTTTTTTATTTATAAAAAAAAACAATTTAAATAAAACGAAACACATTACGAAAAGTCTATTGCGAAAGTACAATAGTGAAAACCGCATTTCAATTAGCTAAGGCGTTTTTGTGTGTATAGACTTAATAATAATATAATTCTCCACTTGTAGGCTCTGGCTATGGTAGAGGAGGAATGCAGAAGATACAGACCAACTAAGAACTATTTAGAAAATGCAGGACCAGAGCCCAGCACAGCCTTTGAAACAGCTGCCTTACAACGAGAAATGGAAAGGGTTCAGCAAAGGCTGCCCATGGAGCCACTCTCTATGAAACGGTGAGAGTTTTGTTTATACGTTTGAGATTTATAACAAGTAAATTGAGATATTTTGCTAAAATTTCGGCTAAAACATCTTTCATAATATATTATATTTTATGATAAAACATAAATGAAATTCTTCTTTCTAGATATGAACTACCTCCTCCGCCAACAGGCCGTCTCAGTGAACCCACTGCATGGTCAGAGGCAGTAGACAACTCACACGCTCAGCTGTCACACCAGGCCACCAGGGTTCTTAACTTGGAACTTCAATTGCAGTATAGCTCGGAAGCTTGGCGGTCTTACCTCAATATCCTTCAGTCCTTAGTCACCAGGTCTCAGGAGGTGCATACACAATTAAGGTAAATCTATAGAAATAGTTGTAAAAATTTAAATGTTTCTTTTAAAGTTTACTTTTTTTAAAGGGTTTGTTCCAAGCTGATAGGTAAAGAATGATAATGTTTTATATGATAGTGTTAAAATTGATCATGTTTCGCCTGTATAGGCCTATATTTTGACCCAAATTTAATAGCTCTCTGCCTTTCACTAGGTCACGCAACTATTTAAAGATATATATTTATCTTTTATGTTAGAGTTACTTGTTTATGTATTATATCTTAATTATTTAATTAGGAAACAAATAGCATCTGTGAACTGGGAGCGCAAACGGTCGCAGACTGCAAGCGGGGCTCGGCTGCGCGCATTACGGCGGCGCTGGGCGCAGCTTGTGTCCGACAACTACAGACTCGAACGAGCTATTATGCAACTAGAGATACAGCTTGAAAAGGTGAATGTCATTCTGTTAAGTACATTATTAGGTACTAAAACTTGAATTGCTCATTCAGGAAGGTATCCGCCGCTGTGGGTAAAAGCCGTGTTAGTTCAGTTGGAAAAGAGCATCCTAGTACTGATGGATGGTCTTGGGTTCAAATCCCATCCATGAAGAAAGTAATATATTGTAATATCCTGTTATAACTTTTTCATTTTGGCAAATAAAATAAGGGTATTGTGTTTAATAGGCGAAAACTCAAGCTAACACTGATGACAGTGCTGCTCCTGAAGTGGATATGGAAGCAGTTAAGATGTTACCAGACAAACTAAACACAGAAACAGAGAAAGAAGTACAGAAGAAGATTGAAGACATGTTTGCTGACTGAGAATTTAATTAAATTTATTACAATAAACCTAAATAAATATTTCTTTTATAATTTATAATAGAATCAGATAAAGTTCTTAACTTATTTAGTATACAATTGAGTATTTTAATGCACCTAGAGGTTTTAATAGTTTGTTACCAATTGGCTGCTAACTGCATATAGTAACAAAACTTTGAAAATTGCAATAGCGCCAACTAACAGTATAGTGCCGAACCTACCGGCTTACTGTATAGGGTCGCTAGCTCGCTAGAACGACGCAAACAATCTTACCAATATTTTGGTACTGTATAATATACTAGCATACTATAATATATAGTGTCTGCTTGCTGCTGGCTACCCATTCATTCCCTACGTACGTAATATTAGAATACTTTACAAATATCAAACACACCAAGTCACCAAGGTTTTCGGATATGAATGATAACATTGATAACAAATTTTTTTTCTACCGCTTGGCTTTTGAGCCTTTTGATTTTCTTTTGCCTTTCTGTCAAATATTTATTCTGTTCATTCTCTGCTTCTTGGCTGTCGCATTCGCTATCTGTCAATTCTGTCAATATTATTTTCATAATAAAATAGTCGAAAAATGGCGGACGATGCTTCGAGCAGTAGTGGTTGCACCGGCAACTTAGTGGATAATTCAATAAATCAAGATGAACTGATTATGAAACAGCAGCGAGAAATAGAGAAAGAGGTAATAGATACATTTTTTGTGTTTGCCCTGCACCCTAAATTCAAATTTTTATGAAAACATTGGTCCGATGACATGGTGTTTGTTTGTTTTCTAGATATCTGAAACTATTCCTTTGGTCGGTGATCTCGAGGAGTTGTCGTCGTTAGAAAAAGAATATAATGAGGATCCAATATACCTTGCAAAAATTAAAGACCTCTCATCTAAGTATAGGCATATTCGGAGAACACGTCCAGACGGAAACTGCTTCTTTCGGGCATTTTCGTATGCCTATTTAGAAAATCTATTAACTGATAAAAAAGAATACGATAAATTTTTTGAAATAGCTAAGAATTCGAAGGAAATACTCGTTGCTTTAGGCTTCCCGCAATTCACAGTGGAGGACTTTTATGAGACTGTAAGTTTATAGGTTAAGTTCTTTTTGTAAACAGATTTTTAATTATACATAAGCAGTTACATACTGTTATCCAATATAAAACATATAAAACAATTTAGTGAACTTATTTATAGTAAAGTTGATCCTAAAAAAATTTCTTTGTTCTTAAGAATTACATTTTTTTATTTAGTTTGTAAGTAAATGATTTAACAGTCAAAGGAAAATTTAAATTAATTTAATCTACTCATAACTTCTTTCACATTATAAGTTTTATCTGATTAGTTAGTCATTCCTTTCTATTTAGTTTATGGAAGTAGTACAGCGGGTTGGTGAGCATGCTAATGGCTCTTCAGAGGACTTAGAGTCTGTTCGCAGTGAACTACATGATAAATTCAACAAACAAGGCTACTCAGACTACATTGTGGTGTACCTCCGTCTGGTCACATCTGGCCAGCTTCAGACACAGCATGACTTTTACCAGAACTTCATAGAAGGATCCAGAACGGTCACAGAGTTTTGCAGACAGGTTTGTAAATAGTTCTATCTTTTGCATGCATTATAGTAAGATATCTTTTCATAAGCAGTAAGGCCTCCTGTTGTATTGGTCGTATATTTTATTATTTAACTCTAAGAGCTATTAGAATTAAAATTGTTTTAGGTAAATTTATTTTATGGAGCTTAATATACAAATTGCACCTGCAAGATATAAATCTATTCTACTGCATAGATTTATATGTATAATATACTAACTGGAGTTAATTTTTAAATTTGTATTAGAGTTGTCTAAATGTGAAATGATCTATTAGCAATGCTTTTGTGTATTAGTATATAATGCATTGAGACTTATATTATGATTATGAATGTGTTTTAAGAATATTGTTATTTTACAATAACAAAATATGTCCTATCAGCTCTCAGAAATCCTTTGTTATTTTGACAGGAAGTGGAGCCTATGTATAAGGAGTCCGACCACATCCACATAATAGCTCTAAGCAACGCTCTCAATGTCGGTGTCAGGGTAAAGTATATGGACCGTGGAGAGGGCAGTCAGGTGATTGTTTTATTTAAAGATGAAATACAAAACCTAGTGGTACAAAATCTGATATCAGTGGTCAATGTAGCACATAAATGTGTTCATACAAATAGTACCTGACTTGACAGTAGTACATATAAGAAGTATATACAGCACCGAGGATTGATATGATATTTTTATTCTGAAACAATTCTTGTACATATCTAGTTTACGAGAACATGTATGTATGTGTATGTGGGTAAAATGTATATTGCAGCCAAATATTATTGCTACAGTGACATTTTGGATTTAGATATGAATGAATTTTATGTTGCAGGTGACAGCCCATGACTTCCCAGAAGGTTCTAAGCCACTGGTCCATCTATTGTATCGTCCCGGCCACTATGACATACTGTATGCATGACCTTTTGCTTTATAATAAAGTTAAATATCCTTCTTATACAAATGTTATTTTTATTTGAAATCATTCTTCCGCTGATCATCTTTTCCAAAGTATTATATGGCTCTAGTGGAAATTGAAAAGTAAAATCTGAGAATCCTTAACATTTTTATCTTGTTAATTCATTAGCAAGGCTTTGTAGGTATTGCCAGTATTTGAGTTATGGTTGCTAACATGAATCTGCTCATCAAGATGCCAAAGTTTTTTTTAGCTTACAACTAGAGGTTTTGTACCAAAATTGTTTTGTATAAAGATAGTCAACTATTTTAAATAAATCACAGTGTAATATTTTTTACTGAAACTGAATTCATTTTGTGTTATTTTTTAGTGTAAGTAGTTAAATTGTTACATTTTTTTTTATGAGATTGCCTCTTATAAATACAATGTTATAGAATTGTTAATCATATTAATTTCCCTGTTAACCAAACTGAAGTAGCATCCTATATATTATTTGGTCATAGCATAAAAACAAGGTTGTACAAAAATCAAGTAAGTACACAAATAATCTAATACTGAACATTTATTAACAAGAGCCATGTAGTTACACATCAAACTTACATTATGTAGGTAGTCAAAATTAAAAAAAGGTACAAAATACTATTGAATGTCCATTTGAATAAATTTATCTGCAAAAGTAAACACCATCAGGTTCTCTTACAGGTTTCATTCCAGCAAAGAAAGCTTTAATGTCCTCTTCTTTCACTATAACCTTTCTCTCTTTGAAGGTTTTTAGGAAATCTAATAATTTATCCCGCATTTTGCCATACTCTGTCAAAGCATTTATTTGTTGAACATGTCCAAGTGAGGACAGAGCAGCCATGCCTTTTTCATATTGGGATATCGGTTTTCCACCAGTTCTCTCTTTTCCCAATCTCTCATAAGCTATGGTAGTGTCTTCTGGGTCTGTCAAGAATAACACTGACAAATCTTTATACATACTAATGCATTCATTGCAGGTACATAACTTGAGACGGAAAGTTGAGGGCCAAAATGTTGCACCATTGTGGATTTTTTTAACTCCTTTGGGCCTAACACATTGTGGTTTATCCAGTTTTGGTTTCTTCACTTCAAAATCATCTGTAGTCTCAGTAGAAAGTTTCCTTTTTAAAATATCTGGCCCTGTTGAACTTTTATCTGTTAATTTATCATCATTCAAAAGGCTCTTTCCATTATTTTCTTCTAAACTGTGTGTTACCGGAGGTTCAGTATTATTTTCATTATTATCAGTAATGTTCTTTTCATTATCTTCGATAGCCTGAGGTCCAGTATCATTTTCATTAGTATTTGTTTCCATATTTACATTTTCTTCATTAGAAACTATTTGATTAATCTCATCTGCAATTTCTTTTGTAACAGAAACAGATTCAGGTTTATTATCTTTTGCTTTGTCCTTTGTAGGATTAGGAACAGATTCTGACTCATTTTGTTCTGTTTTTTCTTCTGCAGGGTTCGGAACAGATAATAACTCTGTCTCACTATTAACTTTTGTCTTGTCTTCAAGTTTTTCTACCATATCCATTACGTCTGCAGTTTTAGGAACTGATAATGATTCAGTCTCATTCATGTTTGTCTTAGCTTCAAGTTTTTCTACTGTGTCCATTTCATCTGCAGGCTTAGGAACAAGTAATGGTTCAGTCTCTCTGTTCATACTAGAATCATATTCAGGTTTTTCTACTTTATCCTTGGAACAATCTCCAGATTCAGTTGTATCCATTGCCTGAGATTTATTTTTGTTTTCACTAACTATTTCACTAGCATTAGCAGTATTTGATATAGTAGCAGCATCATCCTTATTGTCTTGTACAGTTTCCATTGGGTCTGCAAGAAGTAAGTCTTCTTCAACTTGTTCCTGTGTTCGATTGTCAGATGTATTGGCATTTTCTGTAGGTTTTGTAGGAGTTTCTTCTTTTTCTTCATTCACTGACGTTTTCCCTTCATTCTGCTCATGCAAGTTTATAGCTTCACTGGTTTCATTTGAGGGTATTGGTTCTTCAGATTTTTTATCTTCAGTTTGTTCTGTTTCAGTAATATTTTCGTTTTCAGCTAAATTTGAAACTTTAATTTCTTTAGGTTCATCTTTGTTTTTGGATCCTTCTTCACTAGGTATTTTATTGTCTTCTTTAGACACATTTTCATTTGCGACAGCCGTTTTAGATTCAGCAGTATCACTACTTTCTATGTCATTTTGCTTATTAGCATTATTATCATTTCCTAAAATGTTTTCACTATCTTGCTCATCTTTTTGAGGATTGGTTTGATCAGAAGATTCTTCATTCGATTTCTCATTGACAGATTCAGGTTTAATGTTAGTTTGTTCCCGGTTTTTGGATTCTTCTCTAACTGTCTCATGTTCAACTATAGTATTAATTTTCATTTCAAGATTTTCTTTGTGAGATAGGTCAGTATTTGTATTAGATTTTATGTTTTCAGCTTCCAATATATCAGTGTCATTTATTCCATTACATTTAGTTTCATTAAATTCTGAGCTTGTATTTAAAACATCAACAGTCTCTTCTTTGTCTACATCTATAGTATTTCTATTAACAGCAAGGTCACGGTAGTCATGAAGAAATTCATTATTGTCCATGCATGCTTTACATATCATCTCAGTATACTGATCATTGGCAGGGACCACAGCATCTAAATGTGAAGCATGGAGCCAGTCCTCACAAATGATACACTGGATCATTTCTTCCTCTGTAGTAGCATCTGGGTCAGGGTATGGTCTGTGACATATACAGTACAATCCACTAAAGTTTTGACTATAAATATTTTCTTCGTTGAGATCATTCTTATCAGTTGTGAATTGGCATGGGTGGGAGTTAAACTTTGGGTTCCCACAGTCACAACGAAAGTTTCTTTTTGTGTACAGCTCAATTAAGTCATGATTTTCATGACAATTCAGACTACAAGCAAGGCATACACCAGCCCGTTTTGTAGGGTCTTCTCTAGCCTCAGAACAACAAGTCATACAGGCATAAATGGCTTGTCGTTTGATGTAGCCCTGCAAAATGCAAAAATAAAACGGTTCAATAATTTTTTATAGGCTTCAAAAAGGAGGAGATTGTGTGTTCAGCTGTATTATGTTTACTGAAATCTCCATTGTTTTTAACAAAATATGTAGGAAAACATAGGAATGTAAGTTAACCTTATTATGTTTACAATCAGTTTAATAACCTTTTTGTGCTTTGAGTAATCTCTAAATTTACTAGTACCTATATTGATGCATGCATAGATGGTGACTATAAAACACTTCATTCTTCATTTAAATTATTATTCAGATAAATTTACACAAAGTTTTTGCAAATAGAAACGTTTGTAATGTATACATTTGTATAAGACCAAAATTGGTGAATTTATGGCAATGTCTCTTAACGTTTTTGTATACACATATTTGAACAAATATTATGTACCTAAATGCATTTAATTTTACAGGTACTGATGCAGATAATTTGAAATCGATTATAAATTTCTGAGCATAGTGACTGATTGTAGATGGACGGCATAATTTAATCCTAGCTTCTCAGATATCAAAAAGAGTATAAATCATAAGATTTGCCTTTTTGCGAACTTTGCAATTGACAGATGTACACATAGATTTAAATCGATCTATAGGTGTACGATCAAAGGTTTCTTTGTTCCTTCGAATTTACAATCCGTTACACTACATTTAATTACATTATATCGTACTACTGTCGCATAATATAGCTTACCTTTGAGTATGTACAGTTTTTATCATCCGACGCGCCCAGGACTGCGTTAGCGTCTTCCTCAAAATCCTCTTGTTCTTTCAAAACATCCATCATGGTTACGGCCTTTTCTCCATCGCAATCCTCCATTTCTGCCTCCTCACATTCATTGTTTAAGCTGTTTGAAGACATTATGTTCTTCTATTTTCTATTCTCTTTAACAATTTCACCGCAGAGAGGGATAATGAGAATATCCAATTATATTAAACGATTTAACGAAAAGCCGGTTACAAATATGCATATAATGCCGCCATTAATTATTTTTTTCTTTTTGGTTCACACTTCACTTCACTCATTCACATTCCGTTCACGTTGAGCGGACAAGCGGGCAAAACGACAACGCAATGTTGCCAATATCGTACTGTAAGCACCGACGAAGAAACATTTTCCAACATGCTTACAACAATGCACGCAGTGAATACTTCCAATACAGCGTTTTGAGTAACAAATAACTAAAGGGTGATTTACACATAACAGGGTAAGTAACTGACTGTGAGTGAATATAGCGCTGTTGCTAACTAATAACTATAAATTATTAACTTCACGGATACCTGCTAGAATATTTTGTAGACTGACATCTACTATTACTATTTTAGCATGAAATGAGCATTCAGAAAGCAATCGATTGTAAATTTGTAAAAATCTGTATTCAATAAAAAATTGTCTATGGAATAACGGATGAATGAATAAATGAGTGAGTGATGATTGGTGTGTCAAGCAAGGTTTTTTTTTGAACTTACAACATTCAACAAATATAATAAAATTAATATAATTTAAATTTAATATATTTATAGCAATAATAATGCCTTTATTTTAATAAGTATTTTAATCAGTTATACAATCTTCCTTTTCAATTTTATTATAAAAGGAATGGCACATCCAAATTCTTGTTTCCACTACCAACGTACAGAAAGCCAGCATCAGGAGTTCTTACTTTATGGAAATAGGTCATTCCTGGCCAGTAGAGGCTTTTCAAGTACGCGATACCACCCGACCTTTCCAAAGACAGGTTCCAACACCCGCTTGGTATATCCTGGTCAATAGTGTCCAAGAAGTCCATGCTATAGTTGTAGTCTTGTCGAGTCAGCAAATTTGTGTTCCAACGGTGTTGGGGATGTCGGATATGAAGATAAGATTTAAGCAACTTCGCTTCAGCGAGAGTTAATCCGTAATAATTAGGGTTAATGACTGCAGTGCCGTCGGGTTGCATGATCAGTTGACCCCTAGCGCATATTTCTGCCTCTTCACTAATATTACTGATGGTTGCAGCGAGACGGCTTTCTTCTTTCATGAACTGACATCTGTCTGGATTATTTTCTTCTAAGCTCTCGTCTAAAACTTTGATTTTAAGTGAAGGGTCTCCTCGGAACGGGTAAGTCGATAGAAGAGATAGGTGTTTATACTTCTTCTTTGCTTTAGGAAGTAGTCCCCAGAACTTGAAGTCAGTGGAAAAGAAATACTTTCTGTCATCGATTGCATCCTTATCTATGCCCACGGCGATATGGTAGTCGGCGTCTGCAGCAAATATCTGACCCCAATACTGAATATGGGTAAAATGGTTCTCAACCTGCAACAATGTCAACGAATTCTGCAGGAGTGAAATGAGCTCATTGGTCAACATCATGCCGTTAATGTTGACACAGTCTTTATATTCCCATAGCTTGTGAACGTTCATATTTAAGGCAGTAAGCTGGTAATTAACAATATTTAACTTGAAGAATTAGATACCTACACAATAATATGACACAAAATGAAGTTGAGAGTTCAAAATAATCTAGGCTGTGACATAATGTCATTGATGTCAGACAACATGGTTTTTTAGGACCTTCGGAAGAGCCAGTGACTTCCGTCACGAGTTATGAAATGGTTAAATTCTTTGTTGAAATTGTCGAGTTATGAAATAGTTAAATTCTTTGTTGAAATTGTCGAGTTATGAAATGGTTAACTATGAGACAAAAATTATATCCGCTCCTCTCAGCAAGGCTACATCACTATTTCAAGTTTAATTGGGATATTACTTAATTTACATCAGTTACATAATATTATATTGCCTAAATAAAATAATTATAATCGTATTACGTCTTGCGTATTTTTGTTTCAAATTATTCCAAGGGTCAACGAGAAGCGATGTAAATCGAGAAGTCTTCTCGTGTGACAATTACCCGTCATCAAATATTTGCTGGCCCTCTGTTGATCGTAATTCGTAACTTGAGTCCAAAAACGGCCAGTATAACACGACATCTGAATATGGCTAGTTAAAACGAGCTTTGAGGTCAACTTCCATTGGATACTGACGTATAACTTGAGATGCAATTTACTTATTTTCGCAGATTGCGACCGACTCGTGTTGCTTGTTTGGCGACTCGTGGGTAACATTTGGAGGGAAACATAACCGCTGCCTTGAAAAATGGCTGCTAGTAAAATATGAACTACATGAAAAATTCTTAGCGTGATTGTACCTAGTAGGTATTTTATGAACCCTTAGTACTCTTAATACTCTTTAGTTTTTTCGTTTATTACCATACAATAAAAAATAGTTACGGACTTTGACAATGATTTTAATACGGTTTTATTAACATTATATTCTAAGTAAATTTTGTTTTTATTCCATCTGCTACTCACCGCTAGATGGCGTATTTTAAACTATTAGTACATGTTATTGAACTAGATGGCAGTGTCAATCTTAAAATAACTTATTTAAAAATGTCAACACGACTATAATTAACATTATTATATTTTATGTAAAGATAATTTTAATAGTAAGATTTATTTAATTACTAAAGGTTTAACGTAAATATATACCCATAAGTTCATATTTTTATTAGATACATTTTTGATAATAGTAGTGTAGCATTTATAGTACCTAATAGTGTATCTGTGAGGACGTCCGGACGGTTATTAAATAAATAAATACATTGTTAAGTAAATATCTTGCATTTATAAGTTTCCGAACGAAACTTTTCCCTACCTTACTATGCCTTCAACCCTTTTTTTATGTCCCACTGCTGGGACATAAAAAAATATTACATTACTTTCGACTGGGTGAACCAATTTGGGTGTTTTTTTTTATTTAAAAGCTGAGGCTTCCCGTTTGGTCCCATTTTTGGTCCAGTTCTGTCAACGGCACCCATGAGAAAACCATATTATACCTAAGTCTTAAATTTAAGTATGTGCGTGACAACTTTGAATTCGGTTACGCGAGTTATAATTATCAAACAATCTCTCTTACATCTAAATAAAGGCACACGCATGTTCAGTGTGTTTGAAAGCAAACGTTTATCTATGGGCAACGTATTGTGGCTATGGGGCCTGTGGGCACTCCGCCGCCGGCGCAGTAATGACACAATGGAGACACGTGCGCCGATTAGCCACTCGCCGCGACTCCAACGCGGCGATTCGACACGCGCGCGTCCTCTGCCGGGACTCATGTGAGAGGGTACCTTCCTCTTGGTACCAAGGGAGCCTGACTTACTGAGGCTCTATTGTAAACTAACAAAATAATCTAAAGAAACCAGACCAAAGCAAAGTTAAAGATTTTATTTGTCATAAGAATTCAGTACCTAATACCTACAAATAAATGACTTGTTGGTAAAGGCAATATTTTAAACAGTGTTACTTTCGAGTAGCTACATAAAAACAACAATTACAAAATTTATTAATTTATTAAATATGTCGTTAAACAAATCTGAAGGTCATAGATAAAGCAAGACACAAACTGATAGAACGTCACTAACGCTAAATAGATATAGAAATAACGGTGTTGACACATACAACATAATTATAATTAAATAATTATGTCATTGCGCTGTAGTGTTGGTATAAAAGAGAACAAACCACCCCCTGACCGAACGTGCGATCCTCGCGATCGCGTACGAAACCTCTCGTTCATTTAGCGCGCGTGCTTAATTATTAAACAGAAAAATCGCTGCAAACAGTCCGCACCACACCTGCCCCGGGAGATAGCAATTGATGGACTTGATGACACTCGACGTCAAAGCCGTCTAGGGTTGCCAGAGCTTATAATTATTTTATTTTCTACGAGTAGGAATGGCAAACACCCGAGTTCGTAAGGTATTGCAGATTGCAGGCATTTTATATATTGATTTTTCTCTTTATTATAATAAAAATTAATTAATGATACAAAGGGTGGACTTAAAGCTAAAAGTATTCTTCTCTGCCAGTTTATCTTTGGACTAGGCATGGCTAGACTTGACTGCATTGGCGTTCGGATTGTAGAGCAATCATTTCTCCTACGTCCAACGCCTATTATAAAAAACAAACGATTGCTTTTTATTATATAAGTAGGTACATATTATATTTAATAGCTATTAGACTGTAAAACGATTTTTCGGGTTTGCTCTAGAATTGAGACAAAAGAGATTTTGAGAGTAAAATTATTGAGAAAATAATGTCTTAAGTACCAAGGTTTGTTTAACTCAGAAGAATGTTCTTCTAAGTTGACTCATGTTCATGGTATGTGGTACGTAACCACAGACCTAACCATGACACCATCTGGGTTCATGTGTCTATTACTGTGACATTGTTTTGCGACACAATTTGCAAGGTAGATTATATTAAGCCACACAGATAATAATATCTGTTAGACTAATAACTGTCAGAATAATAACGTAGACTAAGTGACTAAAATAAAATAAATACATACAGCCGAATATCGAACCTCCTTTTTGAAGTAAGTAATAATACTACAGCCACTATCCTCATGAATATGAGGTTAATGAAAAGAAAACTTTTGCGTGGTATACCTAAGAGGCGACGGCGAAAGGATATCAAGATGTTGGTTAAATATACCTTATAATATTACATCACATTTCTGGCAACTGGCAACGTACCTGCGACCGTATTCAAGCAAAATTAATTCGTTCAAACAACAAAGAGTGCCAACAACGAACAAATGTTTTTAAATAACCACCAACAAATCCAAATGAACCCGTGAACAATGGAGTAATTCGCCATATGGGCGTTTGATCGCAAATCGGGCGTGCGACTCTGACTTTGAGCGACACCGGGTGTCTGCGCCGGAGCATTGCGAGGCAGCGGGGCTTGCGAGCAACCTGAGTGAGCAACCTCAAAGTGCCCG
>DWQK01001922.1:0-14300 GCA_018231225.1 Noctuana stator
GAGAAAGCTAAATAATATATTCTATTTACCTTGTAGGCCAACTCTTTTGAATCTTTGGGGTTACTGGAGGTGGACCAATACTTGTTCTGGACGTAGTGCTCTTTCTTGTAGCTTTTCCACCTGGTCTAGACGGAAAAACTAATTTTATGCCACCCGGAGCCTTTGTAGTAGAAGTAGCTTCTGTTGATTCATCTGTATTATTCAATTTAAATCCTGGAGGAAGGAAGCTTGAAATATCAGCAATTTTAATCAATGGAATTTCTTCTTTCGTTTCGGTGTTTTTGGCCTTGAATCCAGGTGGTAAAAAGGCTGTTATATCTACTGGAGCGACTTTTAAGGGAATATTAATAGCTTTAGGTTTTTCCGTGGTCGTGGTACTAGATGTGTTTAATTTAAAACCTTTCGGTAAAATTGCTGATATGTCGAGTTTTTCTATTTTATCCAAAATATCCAATTTGCTATTTTCTTTATCATCTGATATTTCAGTTACAGGTGGTTTATATCCAGGTGGTAAAAATTTACTGAGGTCATCCTTTTGAATCTTTTTAGTGATGTCTTCTTGTGATCTATTTTTCGGTTTATATTCTTTTGGAAGCAATGATTTATCATCTAGAATAAGAACTTTATTTTTGGAGCTGATGCCGGATGATCGGGCTTGAGTTCCATTTAAAATGGTGTTTCTCATAGTGGATGATGTTGGAGCCGCTGTAGTAGTCGTGGTCGTAGTCGTAGTTGTTGTAGTAGTACGTTTATCTTTAAAGGACAATCTAGGCTTATACCCAGGAGGCAAAAAGCCCGATAAGTCATCCATTACGGTTACCAAAGAAGGTTTCTTTTTAGGTTTCGGTGTCGTTGAAGTTGTTACTCGCGGAGTAAATTTCTTAATAAGAACTGGTAAAGGATCAGGGGATGATCTCTCAGTAGCAGACGAAAATTGAGTACTTTTTAATGTAAATACATTTACAGCAGATTGAGTTGTAGTTGTTGTACTTGGCTCTGTAGTTGATTCCGTTATGAGTTCTATATTTTTATTATCGTTGTCCAAGTTTCCAGATAAAACAGCACTTGATAACTCTGATTGTATACTATCCAATTTATCATTAATATTTTCCGTGGAAGATGAGCTACTCAGTCCATTTGCATCCTTAGGATTTTTAGTAACAGTTTCTTCATCATCTACATCATCTTCATCTTCTTTTTCATCTGTTAGAACCTGTTTCTTTTCTTCTTGTTCTACCGTCGGGAAAGGTAAAAATCGGGCTCCTGAAACACTTCTACTTGTTTGTACTGAGGCTACTACTATCCAACTTTCAGTAGTGACGGGTGAAGTTTCATTACTTTCACTACTAAACATTGATATACTGGTTGCTGTAGTTTTTGGAGTACTAGGTGCAAAAGTTACGTCGGGGACAGAAATGGTACCGTTAACTACACTTTTAGTTGTTACTACTGAAACAACTTCTTGTCCTAATATAGATGGAGTTTCAACAGATGTTACATCTTCGTTCGAAAATGTTAGTTTAAGGCTCGGCGCTGTAGTATCGTTGCTATCATCAACTTGATCTATTAATGTCGTATCAACGAAATGCTTAAAGTTATCATCTTTTACCATTGTTTTTTCAGGTTTCATAACTAACACGTCAAACGCTGTTACATTGGTACTAATTTCTTCTGTAGTTTTCTCAGGTTCTTCAGAAGAATCATATTCATCATAAATATCTGTAACTTGTTCAGAAGAATGAGTTACTGGTGTCTGTGTCGTATGTTTTATTTCAATACCATCTACATCATCATAATACTCTACGTACTCTTCTTCACTTTCTACATCATCTTCGGTATCTTCGTCATGTACATTATGAATATCAGTGGATGTTGTAGTAGTTATTTTGGAAGTAGATGTTTCCTTTTCACTCGATGATTTATCTGATAAAGATTCTTCTGATACAAATTTTGACAAGTTGTCAATATTCATAGAACTTGCATCAGGTTTACTATCATCTGAGTCAGAGCTGTTAGTATTATTAGATTTTATAACTTGGACATCAAAGGATCCCTGAGTATTTTTCATTAACTCTCTGAACGAAGTTATATCACTGATGTCATCTTCAAGTAATGGCTCTATGTCTAGTAAAGATTTATACTCTGTTGATGACTTTGCATTGGCACTGTCTGAATATGTATTTACAGGAACATTGTCAACATTCTTCTTACTTTCTGAAGATGGTACATTATAGTTAGAAAATCGTGAACTATTTGGTTTTATATTCAGTCTTTGCTTGTTCGCAAGCTTGGTAGGATTATAGGTAGTGACTTTATGATGTTCGAATAGATCTTGATTGTCATTATCATATTCATCATCGTGTGTTATATGGCCGGTTTGACCATTACTCTTTAGGCTATTCCCATCAAATGGTATATTTTTAAACCTACTGTTCTGTAAATAGTCAATGTCAGGATTATTTAATGTTATTTGACCCAAGAATGTTTCTGGTTTCGATGGATCATGTTGGTAGGCGACTGAGTGAATTTGTGAAATATCAGGCCTTTTTGTTGAAGCAGGATGAACGAGTTGAAAGTTAAAGGGCAGCGCTGGCCTGTACCTTTGTCGTTGCGATGTTGTGAATTCCGGTTGATTAACATAATACTGTGTTCCAGATTGACTTCTGCCAGTTGGCAACTGAAATGGTGATGGGTTTTGGTTGTAATTCGGGCTAGGGAACCTCACTCGCCCGTCATTATATAAAGGTTGTTGTCCAGACGGTGTTACTCTGAAGCTGTCGCCTTGCTCATAGAAGGTCGAAGGACGATTATTTGGAAATAATGGCGGTTGTACTTGAGCGAAACTTCTTTCTACAGGTGTGTAGTAAAAGTCGTTTTCATCTGAAAAGAAAGAGAAATTTCAAATTATTTGTGGAAACTAAAAGATTTCGGGATCAATTACTTTAAACACATACTCAAAACGATATGATATTCGCAATATATTCGCATACTCTATGACAATCTATACAAAACGTTATGTTTTGTGTTTATGGAATAAAGCATAGTCACAACGATGCGCAATCATCGAGAAATGCAAAGAATGCAGACAAAATTTTCTTTGAATGCAGGATGAGCTTCGAGTTTTGTGGAGAATGTTGAATGTACATTATTTGAATATTCGATTTATTGCTTTGTAACAGCAAATTCCTACAATCGTACTACTGGTATATTTCAATGCCTATCAAAATCATAACAAATTGTACCTTTAAATAAAAAAATAACATTAATTCAGTTCACCGGAATAGCAACTGAACTATAGCGTCGGGACGAAAATAATTGTAGTTTTTAAGTTTACTTCATTAAATAACAAGCTTTAAAATTTAATGTTTTTTGATATCGTTTATGCTTTTCATTTAGTCATACGAGTACATACAGTATTTTTGTTAACTATTCCATAAAAATAATAAACTAAAGTAAGTTATCATGATCTATAGTCATGACTTAAGGAAGGTTCAAGCTACTCAGGAAGAAACGTATAGATACTGCTACTTAAATACTACACAAACATTGTTCTAAACATGTAAGTAATTAGGTATAAAAATCTTCACGAAATAGGAAGTTTATTTATGTTCACGACTGCACAATTAGCTGATAATTACAATAGTTATAAAAATCATACTGATGAAATTAATAAGTGGAATATTTATTATTGAGACACTTAGCAGTTAATATTTCAGCTGTTTTATTTTACAGTTTTTCCATCCTCAAAAAATTGTCTATCTATATAACGAAATAAAATGCAAACAGGTACGAGTATCAATGTAGTGCATGATTTTATGAATCAAGTGTATAAATTTGATATCATGAATAAAAGACGATCATCGAAAGTCATTTAAAGCAACCGTTAAAAAGGTTTACATTATCAAATACCACACATGTGTTTTTAATATCATATTTTCAAATATTTCAACGTTGACAACAACACCTAGATTGTCCCCAAATTTCATCCCAATATTTCATTTAGCTCTCAATCGAGAAAGCGATCAACACTAACTAACCCCTAGTTCTAGCAATATGGTCTCGATCGCTTGCATCGTTCGGAAGGATTATCTGAAGAAAATTACTTTCTTGTGGATCATATCCCTAATTAAGAACGATGTCAGTTCTCGTCAGACTTCGAGTGGGGATAGGGTTGCCAAAAATGAACAATAATCATAATAAATATTTTATATTATTGTACCCATTTTTGGGGTTCTACCGGATTCATCTATTTCTACAGTGAGGATATTTATTCTTTTGGAAAACACGTGTATTTTGGAAAATTTTAGACTTACACAGGATTGCGGTGATGTCTGCTATTGAATATTATTTTCTGAATGTATATAAAGCTCTAAGAGCTCAGTAGTAATTTCTATTTCACTAATTTCTAGTAAATATAGGGAAAATTATGTGGCAAAATTGTTAAGCGTTCCCTTCGTAAAACAGGTGCGTTTAAGTATGGGTGATAACCCTCAGCGTGAAGATCACTGAGCGTAATAGAAAATCGATATAATATTGGAACACTTAACTCAGTACGAGAGACCCCGATGAGCCGGTATACTCCATCCTCTTTACATTATATGTGGTAATTTTCTTAATTATAAGGCTCAATTTTTCACAGATAAAATAGTACGAACGTAAGTAATCGCTTTTTATTTTAATGTTATCTTTGATAACTTTTTTAATACACTCAACCGACTCAACAAACACTCGTATTATATTTTGTCGTTTTAAAGCTACAAGATTTTCTTTTCACGCTAGATATCTTAAACCAAACAAAATAAACAAATAGGTGTGTGCCACAATAAAACGATTTTCATAGAAGGGGTCGTGCAAACATTCGTGTACCGGCGGTCCCATATTACGCTAGGGGTTAGACATACACAGAATATTGTTACCGTTTTTATCAACGAGATACCATCCGGTTGTGTGGGTGTTAATATAATAAAGCGATTTACATGTAATGAATATTAATGTCGTTGTTTCGCATTTCGTGTGTGAGCTACAGTTTATTCGTGTTTGTAAAGTGTTGACTTAGGCTTAATTAATTGATAAATAGTAATTTTGTCCTTCACACACAAGATACTCGAGGGAACGCGTATTTTCGTGCGCTCGCAAATTATTAATTTCGGAAGATAATATAGTTCGTTAAGTCTCATCACTCCCGTCTTGTTACTTGTACGTGATTGATATCACATATAAATATGCTTGAATAGTTCGTATTATTATATCAACATCTGCATTTTTTGCTAAAAACAGGTGCAAATTTATCTATTGGGCTTATGAACGTAAACTAGACTAAGTATTTAAGAGGGTTAAACGCCTGCAGTAAATAAAATTTTACTTAACGTATTTATGAATAGAAGGTTTCTTTTACACTGATATTGAAATATTTTTAATGGAAAGAAACTATAAAAACGAGATACCTACTGTCATGACAAACAAAGGATGCTCCATTCAGTTCAGTTGACTGTTCTATCTACCCCAAAGCTTGGACATATTGTAGCCATTTTTTGACCTTTTTCGTTTCCAATTTTAGTTTTGTACACAGAAACAACACACGCAAACAACAACTAATTTCTAAACTGAGATTAATATATTAATCCCACTACAATATTTCTAAATAATTTTAAGAGTTATATCACATCTGAATAATCATTCATCAAATTTTAATTTGTAAATACTGTTTATAAATCAAACAAGTGTAACTCATCCCGTCAATTACATTCATTATAATCCATCCCATAAAGTCCGCACATTAATGTCGGACATACGAGTCTATAAACACACCCAATCCAAACGACGTATTTTCTTTCAATTACGACGAAGAAAATCAAAAAAACGTGAACACCATCTGCACTTGCGCGAAATTAAAAACAAATTACCCGATTCCCTGCGAGAAGAAGCAATTTTCTATATGCTTATAATAATAGCTCTGAAATTGTTTTAGAAATTATAACTCCAGTTGTTAGTCCAACGATTTCTGCTCTGGTTGTTAGTAAAAAGTGACACTGCTAAGATGTTTCCTAGCATTAGTATGTGAAAGCAAGGCGTATTATTTTTTCTGGTCATAGTCACGGAAAAGTTTTGGGGTGATGATTTCTTTTGTAACTATAGAAACTTATACAGTCAAGTTACTCGTAGTTCAGATTTTAACAAAGCATTCGCTAAGTCTTAACGATAGTAGAGCGAGTTGACAATTCTTGAGGTACAATAATTTTGTTATCAATAATTTCAGAGAAGTGTTGAATTTAAACTTCTTTTGATAGTTTCTTGTCCTCGTAAACGTCCGTTAGTTCTCTCGACATAATGATACGAGGGACTCCACTTAATGATAAGAGGGACTATGACACGCGCATGAATTGCGGACTTTGAACTGTCTTAAACTCAATTTCTTCTTGTTACTGTCGACTTGAAAAGAAATTGTTCTGTTGGCAAGACTTCTGTTCAATAAGAAATGCTGTAATTACATAGGTATAAGTCTAATGTTCCAAGAGCTCTACAGAAATCTGACAAGGATTTTGTATTTGTGGCTTAGGTTAAACAAAATCCAAATGACAGCCGCATCTTACATGAATTATGCAATTGTAGATATGGCTATGGGATTTCACCTGGCGGTTGGTAATTATTCATGGTCTTACCCGAGATCGTTCTGTATAACGTATTACTCAGCTGCTATATCCGGACTTACCTTCGCCATTGTATTATGTAGATTTTGACCCAATTAGAACTGTTTCTGTTAAAGGAATGTAGGTGCTTATGTTTAGGATCAATGTTTTGAAAATCATTCAATACGGTAAATTTCTTTATTTACGTGAAAAACGTAAGGACCTAGTTACGGGAAAATCAAAGAAACGTTAAGTGACGGTTCCCGTCTTAGTATTGACTTGTACCATCATAACATATACGTTATATATTTATTAGATTGTATATTTCAGCACAGTAAAACGCGTTATGCATAAGTTACGTCTTAAAATAACTCGCCACGTTACGCCGAATTATTCGTTGAAAATTTAGTGCATGACCCGCCCACCAATTTCACCCATCGGTGGGTGTAGGGAATATTTGTTCCTATACTTATATGATCTATACAAGTAATCAAAGTATTTTTCTTAATAACCGAAATCTAATACAAACTCTGAGTCTTTGAGTTAGGCAATATTAATAAAGTCATTCTTAATTGATATGGGTTAGGTCACATA
Source organism: Noctuana stator (assembly GCA_018231225.1). Classification (NCBI taxonomy): domain Eukaryota; kingdom Metazoa; phylum Arthropoda; class Insecta; order Lepidoptera; family Hesperiidae; genus Noctuana; species Noctuana stator. The sequence goes on from DWQK01001922.1 coordinate 7,221, forward strand.
GGGTATGTTTTAATTTCGGACAATCTAATTTCGTACCATAACATAATTATTTGCTTTTTTAAATATGTGTTCTTATGGAATAGGCAGTCGATTCAGATTTTATCAGACTACCTTATATAAGCCCTTGACTTTGTCTGCGTTGATTTCAGAGTCGGGTCAAGACAGAAATCATTAATTTGTGACATTCAAAGATTATTCGCACGCACTGATATAATGTCAGTCAGACAAAGATGAAGTAAGAAAGTCCCATTGACTTTTTCCTAAAGAAATCAGCCAAAGGTAGGAAGGAGAAAGCTCAACGAAAACATTTTAGAATTAATAGTTCATAGAACACGGTGTGACTGACGCGTAGAAAGCGAAACAGTGTTAGAAGTATATTAGTATAGAAGAATATTAGAGTAGAAAGAGTAGAATATTAGTGCGTAGGTATTATTTGTATTTCCCGGGACATAGATCCGTATATACCTATGACGACGCTTCAAAGACACCGTTAGATTTCCTCGGGGAGGCTCCCGTGCCAATGTGTTATCTGTATTGTCGGTTGACTACACAGTTGCGGCCAGGGACGCTAGCGACGCGGGTCAGATACACAGTACAATATAAATAATCTATACAACGCGCGTAACGCTCATTGCCCATACCTAGAGCCAAATGTAATAATATTTTCTATAGATAGTTGCATATCATAGTTTCTAAATAGTTGATGTACCTACAACAACACATAGGTGTTGATAAGAATGAACGTCTAAATCGAACTGTGAAAGATGGTGTGAATGGAACCACCATAATAAAGTCGGTAAAACATACAGAGCGAGCCTATAGCCAAGCTGTGGTACAATTAGTATCGTACTCTTATTACTTTTGAATAAAATGAAGTCATTTGCTGATAAACAATATTTAGAGCGAACGTTGTGTTTTATTGTGTTGTATTCATCTTGGCCGATTCACTGAAAGTAAAATTGTTGGTTCCCTGCTATCACATAACCTTATCGGACGCCTTATGGATAATTTAAAAGCGTCTGACAATAATCTGTCACTAAACTGTAACTATTTACCTTGGTTATTGCGTCTATTTTAGTTTGGAAGTCGGTTGAAACTGCCATTTCGGAACGAATGGTGCGACAAAGATTTATATAGGTTATCATGTATAAATATTGATTACTGGATATAAGTTATAAAATATTTAATACGTAAAATTATTCATTCAACCCCATACCTATACCTTTTGGTACGTGTAACAACCCTATACGATTCGACGGCCATCTCGTAATGTACGTGTGTACATTATGTCGGTCCTTCGTTAATCCTTTGTCTGCCTTATTAAGGACACTATCGAGGCCATTATAAACTACAAGACATCCTCTTAATCTAAATATTAAGGGAAGATATAGCTCTCCACAGCCATGGAAATTAACATGGGAATGATAATAGGGAGACGGTATAGTTGTCATGTATAGTATAGGGCATAGGGTTTTAAAGTAGTATAGTTTGGGTTTCGTTCTGAAGTGTGTTTACAAGTCTCTTAAAGATTGTTTCTAAAGGTCAATACCTAATTAATTTTATATATATATGATTTAATATGATGGATGGCTTATTTAATTGTTATTGGATTAGCGTAGCGGATATAATAGCGCAGCACGCACCAATGTTTTTTCTTAGACGTTTTAAGTAATTAAATGATTATTTAATTAGTTGTAAGGGTGTCAAAACCAGTAGTTTGAGAGTTCTCCCTTAAAGTTCTTAAAAGGCATGTAAAGTGTACCATCCCACAATTGACCACCGTGTTGGACTATTGCCTAAACCCTTTTCATATTTAAGAGGAGACCCATGTTCAGCAGACTTAATGGGTTGATGATTACAAAAATTTCCCGGATAATGGCATTTTTAAAATGCATGTTAAATGCTGATTTCTTCGACATAGTAGTCGTAAAGTTGTATCATACCAGACCATGTATACTAGAGCCGTGTTTCAGTTATTTCCGTTTCTTTGAGTGAAGAAGTTGAAGGTCGTGTCTTGCGGGTATCGGGATGCGTAGTTTCAGAGATAATGAGTTCTCAAAGGCCTCTGAAAGCGGCTTAAGAGATTTGGCCTTTTGTGCAGTTAATTACAGAGGCCACTCCGTCAGATGTTCTTCTTTTTAAGAGGCATCATTAATAAGAAACGTTGCTTTTCTTGAATTCCGCGAAACACAAGTCAGAACGCTTTCTTTCTGCCCTCTGTTTAGGTACGAAAGAAAAATTCTATACATTAAAAGTACTTCAATATTGTAAAATATAAAGTTTTTCTAAATATAAATGTAAAGTTGTTATAAAATGATGTGAAAGTGGATGTTTGTCAGAAATTGGCACGCACAAGTTAATAGTTTATTTCCTTAACTAAAGAATTTTTATTTGAAATATACAGAGGCTCATACGCCATTAATCATAAGAAAACCGCATTATATATATGCATTTACACAACCATTAATGTGCCCTTTATCCAAACATTACCTCCGCAATCCCTATTTCATTATATCCTTGTAAAACACATTAGAACTCCCAGTTTTTGCAAAACATAATTAAGAGTAATTAATATCACGGCAACGCTCGTCGTAAATCGAAGGCAATTAGGCTTGTGTAGGGCCTGCGCGTGATGTGTGCGATGGGCTTAAAAGCCCTTTGTATTACACCGAGGGGTATTTTGAGGGTGTGCGGCGTTAGAAACTTGAACATTTTTAGAGGCCTGCATGATTATTAGTGTATATAGTTAGATGTATTTGAATATTATATATTATTATACAGTCGTATTATCTATACAAGTAGTAGGTACAATAAAAAAATGTAACAATGGATAACAGTATTCGATTTTTCTGCTAGCCAGTTATGCAATCCATTCACGTATCGGAGTTTTCGGACGGAGATCCAGTAGGTAGGAGTTTATTGACACACGTTCATTTTTACGTTTTTCACGCCCCGTTTTTTAATGAAATGGTCGGTCCTATACCTATGTCACGTATTTAATATCTCTCATAATTTCAAACTTTGAGTAAATTCCAGAATGAGTGGTTATTAAACAAGAAATAGTCAAAGGAATCATCACATACAATTTCAGTGACATTTTTGCGATAACAACCTTAAAAAATCCAATACAAATGAAATTTATATTTATATACACGCCTCTAATCAGCTTTTCAAACATAAAGGAACCAAATTTTCATCTTAAAAGCATCTCCTGATATATGACGTCATGATCTTGAACATTTTACGGAGCACACCTACAGAGATACTTAGAGTTTTATGATAAACATTTGGATGAAATTTTTTACCCGAGAAAAACAACCCTCTTTTGTTTAACCCATCAAGGAAAATGTGTCCATGAATTCATAATGCCTTGATCCCATCTTTAAAAATTTATGCTAAAAGCTGTGTGGTATTTTAATTTGACGTGAGGGTATTGGATTAATCGACTTGCACAATTATAATTTGTTTTCCTTTGGAAGTGTTGGACATTTTCAGTTTGCGTTTTAAATTGTGTTTGTGCTGTACGAGGTTTTATATTATTTTTCGTGTAATTTATTATTGAACGTAGGTACTGGTTTACAAATAATACTAAACAAAATGTTCTTTGTAACAAGTTTTCTTTAAGCAACACAAAGTGATCGTATGTATACACTTTAGTTATTAAAGTACGCTTCTTAAAAAGCAATTTAGGGTTTCTCTAAGCAATATCAACGTACAACCGTGCATAAAAGGAATTCTCAAAGTTTGAGAGGAAATCTCTTAACAAAGTTCAATCCCATTGCCTAAGTACGGGGCTCTGAAGCTTCATAATGTTTTCTTTGATAGCTGTTTTCCGTAAAAGTCTCAAGTAAGTCCAATAATTATAATACCGTCTTAAACAAACAAGTGTACTAAGTAGGTCTATTTTCGTTAATTACAAATTACGCACCTGATTTGTGCGTTATTTATTACAAAGTTACACTAATAGATTGAAGAACACAGTAATTACAAATAACGTAAAAAGAAAAAGTTTTTCCGCGACCATATTATAAAGTGAGACACTATATAAGTAAAAAAAAATAAAAAAAAGTTTAGAAAACAAAGTTATGAATTAATCATGTGTCTTGAAATTAAAGATTCGATAATTTTTTAACTAAATTACGTCACTATTCACAATAAAAACAGTTTATACATCAATTTAAGTAGATACTTGTGTCCATATATCGTTCATTTAAGGGTAAAAATACTGTGAGCGTTACTTAATAAATACCCTTTGAGCCTGCCGCCATCCGTTCATCCCCAATTAGACTTGATCCTCACGTACACCTGTCCCAATGTTTGAACGAAACTATAATAATTCTACACATGCAACACTTTTATTTCCCATTCTATTATGTATTTACGCTCAAAAGGGATTTATTTATAATAAGACTAACTTATACCCGCGAGTTCATCCACGTGAATGTGATAATTAATTAAACCAAGAAATCAGGTTATTTCATACAAAATTTGCCCCCATTTTTACCCCATTAGGAGTAAAGTTTCGTAAAACTCTATCTTATCGGATGCCTACGTCATACAAAGTTCAGGTTTCTACGGTCAGCAGTTTAAGCTTTGTGTTGCTCCGTTAGTCAGTCAGTCATTCGGGACAAAGGATTTTATATGTATAGAAGATGCATCACTTCTTACATAATAATTTCTCTTCATCCTTGTTAGGCCCGCCTTAAATTGTTTTACAAACAAAATATACGGAACAATTAATGTGCGGCAAGTTTCTTATCCATTCCACCCATAAAAGTACACTTAAACTCAAACAGCAAAATAAGCAGAGTCCCAACACGAATGCAGGTTCTGAACTACTTAACAAAATCGCATTGTTATTCGTAGAGCATACATAAGGAACGAGTTTCACAAAATGCAATATAACGAAAAGATTACAAAGATTTCTTCCGCGCATCCGCTTTCTAAGCTCTATACAAAGCACTCGCAATAAACGCTAAACAGCTTAAGGGGCTCTCGATACATTTTCTTTAAACTATAAATGCGTTGTGTATCTTGTATCTACTAGGTTATAAACTAGGTTATAAAGTGGTCCCAAATTTCCAAAATTTGCTTTGATTCAGGCTCTCTATTTATAAAGAATTACTTAATTCAAATAATTGTTTAACGAAATGATTAAATTATAAATAATATCAAATTAATCACATATACATTTATTACGCTACAAAAAATTTATCTTAAAAACTCTACAGGTTACTTTTAAATTATTTTAATTAAAGTATCCTATTTTAATGGCTTCACACACCATAAGGTCTCGCTATAAATAATTACACCTAAACTAGTTAGGCTGCACTACGGAGAATTTTCGTGGAAAATGAAATTACTCTGTCGCTCAAACTAATAGATAGACTTATTGGCAAGTGAAACATAGTTTAATAGGAACTTAACTACCTCGGGTAAAACAAAATAGACAAGTTTTAATATTTCATTTAGAAATTACAAGAGCTTCCAAGAAATTCAGTTGAAAGTCGTACCTACTCATGAAAGATATTTTTTTATGAAAAAATATAGCTTCTTATCTTTGCCTTCAAAGAATATTGTACGTAGACATTTTATTACATTTATTAAAATGAGAAATTGAAGTTTAGAATGCCTATTATAACTAAAGTGAATTTTTATAAAGCATTTACTTGTAATTTCGTTCTGTCCTTGTGTTTTAAAATTCTTAATCAGAAATTACTTTTAGATGGGTATTGAAGGTTCAATAAAACAATAAAAATTAATTTCAAAATAATGAAATCGTCTTCTATTAAAAATCTCAAATATTGTATCTGGCACCCGCAAATCCTCATCTGAAACACTAGAACGTGAGACAAGACTTGTTTCATGGTTGTCAGTGCGGCTGCGGTGGTAGGTACCTCCCCGGGTAAACTGTATAAATTCTACCACTTTTCAGTTGTAGGTAATTTGTTTTTATTTAAGTTCGTTCTTATTAAGTAAAGTATCTAATTTTTAAGTTACTCTGGTATTATACAATTATCCTAGATCTTCGTATAATTTCATCACTTAAATATACCTACTTATGTATGGTGTCTTTCATAATACTAGTTAAATACGATTTCGTAAAATACTTTGAAAGCCGAGGATTTAACATTCCAATTATTTTCTTTTGCAAAGTATTATGATCTACTTTTTCCATTAAAATGGAGCACTTACAAGCATTCCGTCGTGGGCGTCTACACCCACGCCTCGCCTACTTTACGCCTCTTGTTCCATTGCTTTTATTTTAACTAACAATAAAATTGTTTTCTATTTTGAATTCAGACACGCAACATTACCATAAGCCTGAACTTGTTTTATTGTATTGTCTTATATATTGTCCTTTTGATCGCAGATTTAAATTAAACTTGTGCATAAAACGAATATTTTTTATTACAATATCAATCTTTAGGTTTCTTGAAAAATGAAAATTGTATGCGTGCGAAGTTTAATCAGTATTTCGTTATATTAATTACATGTTATTCGTTTGGTTAAATTAATATTCTTTTCCATGGATTTCACGCAAACAAAAAAATTTACGTTTATATAATATGTTCTTCACGAATCCGTATTGGAACAGCGTTGTTGAGTATGCTCCAGGCCTAGTTGTGAGGAGAGACCCGTGCCCAGCAGTGGGGAATAAAAAGGGTTGAAGGCATATGTACATAGGTATTTCTTCCTTCTATCATAAAAAAAACTTATGAACATTCGACCATAACCAAATAAACAATTTTATTGGATTTATTAAAATTATTAAATTAAAAGCAAAGTTTGTGGAGAAACTTCTTTCCCCTTTATAATAAAAACGTCTGCGGAAATATTGGATCTGATGACTGTGTCCCTCGATGCCTTTATGTTGGAGAGTTTTCGAGAAACTTGGGTTAAAGTCAAATATTTCACCTCCCTTACGGCCCCATCCCTATTTGCGCATTCAAACGAGAAACCATGAATTATGCAATTTTAGTCTCGCGCATAGCCCCCGCTAGCAGTGTGGATCGCAAGCGATCACATTGTTAAGCAACGTCGGGCGTGGCCGGTACTCGGATGGGTGACCGCTAGTGG
>DWQK01001923.1:0-14295 GCA_018231225.1 Noctuana stator
ATATCATTTTCTCTTTGTTTTGTGTATAACAGCAGTACAGTAGTTCAATTACGATTTTTCATCACCAGTTAGACGTTTCCAATAAACTATGCACGTATTATAAAATTATTTAATAGAATGTAATAACACTTTTATATTGAGAATAACAGTAAGTCACAAATGTTAGTAACTTTACTAATAACCGTGATATGAAACCATTTGTTTACTACGAGTAACTTGTTATAACACAAGAAATACGACGGTGTGGTTCTTGTAGCCTTTTTATACTTCAGATACATAAATATGCTCTTAAAAGGTCCGCAGTGTAAATTAATACTTCATTATGTGTGGAATTTTTAATTTCGTTTCGTCTACATTAGGACATGTCTATCTCGCACTAACTCGGAGTATCTGCTAATGTAATGTTGAGCTTTGTTTTTGCCACACGATTGCAGTGGTATTATACCATTTTATTTATTATATGAATATTAACTGATATTTCTGCAATAAACAATAGAAAGATCCGAGATATTATTCCATCCCTAATAATAATCCATCAATTAACCCATCGTTTCATAAAAGACTGTTCAACCTAATCGCTAAAATTCCTTTCATTTTTATTTTAAAATTATATCACGGCATTTGTTGATTGACTTCTGAAAAAGATAAGTATTTACCTCTTATTTAATGACTTAGAATTTAATAACTTACAATTTAATTACTTAGTCGGTTTAAACAAATCCCATGTTATTGACCAGTTTTTCTGCGAAGCGAACCGTAAACGTGTTACTTGATTGTACCAGATACGGATAGGGCTTTTGACTATTATACTCGTATCTCCATGGTTTCAGCGAAGCGGGCCGCGATCGCGTCACTTGAGAAGCAGTAATGGAATTCTCATGCTCGCGCCTCCAACGGATTGCGGTGTTAGTAATACACACTTTAAATTTGCACCGGTAACGCTGAGCGCTCAAGGCGAAACTTCCTTCAACTTCTGAAGGGATTTAAATGGGCCTTATTTTAAACTTTATCTGTCTATAAAAGAACGGAGAAAAGTTTTGCCTCGCTCGAACCTCGTAAGCGGCGAGATGCATAAAAAATACTCATTATAGCTACTTTAGAAACGTAAGGCCAAAAGTGGAGCGCGTTGTGTCGAAGTTACGTGTAATAATTAGGGGGTTGCTCCGTTTATATTAAGTATTAATTTTGAACGTATCTATTTATTTGTACGGAAAGTTTTCTAGTTATATTGTAACTTCTTTTTTTGTAATAAGTAGCGAAGAGTGGGCTAAATACCTTACGTTAAGTGGTCATTGTAACGCATGGATAACCACGTCCAGCATTGCAACAAGGTGGGTGGAGCAATGGTGGAAAGATGACTTACCTGGAGTCATAGGTTCACTGCTACCCGTGCTACCTGATGAATAAGATAATAAGCTACAGAGCGCAGCCCAGATGTGCTTCCGGCGATCCTAAGAGGCTCCTTAAGTATTCCTACTCCAGTTAAGAATAGATGTCTATTCGTATAAAACTTTGCACTACGCAAAGGTGTAGTTTAAATAAACAGAATCTGATTGAGAGATCTTCAAAAAGTATTGTTAAGTCCGTATCTTTGATGGTACGCTATGCACCATCGAAGGTAAAAACTGCAGTCTTTTTACATCTTTAAGTTGAACGAAGTTAATGCTCTATCGTTGTTTTGCTTAAGTATTTGCTAACAATCGGATTGGATTTGTTCAGTCAAACGATAGTTCCGGCCGGCGAGGCGGTCGTTCGCTTTCAAAACGCTTTGGCGAACATTGACTGTGTAGCAACTTTGGTTTGCGTCCCGATTTGTTTCTTCCTGCTGTTGCCTCAGCTTTACTCGAAATTAAGTTCTAGAACTTGTGGGAATTGATTTTCTTTGATTGTTTTTGCTGGTTATTGAATTTTCCGAAGTTAACAAATCTAAAATTAGATTACTTTGGTTCGTAGCGTACGTAAACTCATATAATTTAACTCTCACTTTGGTTACTTAAGTACATACTTAGAAAATTAAAAACACATTTTTGTTAGGTAACTTTTTATATCTTATGAAATAAAGAATAAACTAATCAAAAGCAATAATGGAGATTTGAAAATAAAGTTTTTTCATACAAACATACAAACATAAAACTTAATAAACTATCATGCTGTGTTCCCAAATGGACCTTACTCAGCTTTTTGCTGCAGTAAGTAGTAGGATAGATAGAGAATCTCAACCAGTTAAATGCAGGCATAAACATAAAACATTTAATATTGGCCATGTTAATACAACATACCTAATGTTATTATAAAAGCATACTTATCCGAAAATTGTAACACAAAACTCTATAGCCATTATAACTGTGCAGTATCTACTAAAAGATTAATTTGAGACGAACCATTAATTCAGACCCTTGGCATTGCCTTCAAGCTAATCGTTATTCATTACCCTAGTGACCTACCGCAAAAATTCTATCAAAGCATTTCAATTAAATCTTGAAAGCCTTCTGTTGGGGAATGTTCTTCTCACAGACAAAGGACTTGTGAAGCCGTTTCAGGTAATTAATCGCCATAGAGTCCTTTTATCACAGACCACATTTCTACGTAACTAACTACATATTAAGGCTATCCTCTAAGTTAGTTAGTTGTGAATGATAATGAAGATTTAAGTATAATAGTTTATATACTCGTATATACAAAATACAAATTTTTTCACAATTAAAGGTTGTAGACAAAAGGACTTAGACAGTGTGCCCGGGGTACCACAGCTGTCTTAATAACCGGCCGTGAAACGAGTTTTGTGACAAGTTCTTGTGTTTTACGTGTAGTTTTGGAGGTGCATAATAATATGCTAGAAATGCAGCATCTCCGATTATGTGACCATTTAACATCAGTTGGAAGGATGCGTGCTTGCTACTCAGAAACGATAAAAATATAATATTTTTTAAGGCTCTTTCATAGCTTTTGTATAAGACCTGAATATTCAATATTGTTTGTTAAAAGAACTCCACTGGCATTAAGCTTAATTATATCACTTGCTTCATAGTGTACTAGATAAAATTACTTAAGAATAGACACTAAGAAACCTTTCTTTGTTTAAGTTTAGAACCGTAGTTTAATGAAACCGCTAATTATGTTTTTAAACACTCCAGGCTCTGTATTTTTACTTTAAAAGCGCAATTAACAAGTTACTTAATTGCTTTTACTGGATTTTTACAATGTAACATTATAATTTCTAAGACAAAATACTGAATATTAGGTATCTAGTAAGAAGGCAGTTAATAATTTTTAATCTCAGTGCGTTTTCAGTTGATTTTTACTGAAATGTGTTCTGAGAATTTATTTATATCCATTCGGACATACTTAAAGGAAATAGGTATCAAAACGTTTATAAAAAATCATGTTCACTTAAAACTTGTGTTCTGACGCATTTGATTTAGAATAAATGAAATTATTGCCTCGGGGGTCTGTCTGAAACATATGCAGCAGGAAATTATGGATTTCCGCTTTCAACAATTTACATCCGTATTCACAGCAAAAGTTTGTTTTAATCTATGAATATAGCGAATCTAATTAGTTAATTTCACGCCGAATTCATGTCGCAAGGAGCGAAAAGTTTTAAATGTCATCCGCGTGCAAATTTAAACAGACAGACAAAATGCTTGCGCACTGCCCGAGCACGGGATTCCCATTTATTTAACCGAAATATCTGTATCTTAGCTCAGCGCAAACAGACTTTTTACGACATACGTACACCTGCATTATAGGCAAAATGTAGACATTGTTTTAGCAAAACAGATAATTTCATCCTATTTTAACTTACAAAGTTTAGTCAGTTTCATGTTACCTGTTAGGCGCTAAAATCATGACAATACACATACGTAATAATATATGATCACAATGCACTAACTCAAATGATTTCGAAATGAAAATATAATTAAATTACTTTAAGTGAAACAATAAAAGTGTAACTGGTTGGTACCTACACGCTTCCTATTTCTAAGTAATTGTAATTATTTATCACGTTAAAACTATTCTTAGTAAAGGCGTGCTTAAAAGTTTATTCATACGAGCGCACCGAACAGAGCTGCTGCTAAACTCACCCAATACCCGTTATACTGATACTCATTTTCACACCAGTGCTTCGTAGATACCTTTTAAACCAGAAAATGGATGGAACTGAGAAGTTATAAAAAGAAATACGACATTTCTCGTCTCTGTTTATTACCGTACATTAGTTATACTGCTTCCGTAGTGTCGTTTCGGCATGAAATGGGAACTAATGAGATTTTGATGTTTTTTTGACTGAGCTTTTATTTTCCTCGGTAACGTAACGATGTTACTCGGTACCTCGGAGAGGGACTGGTGTCACAATTTCAGTAGTTTCTCGTGGACATTATAGTTACTGGACTAATATATTATCTGTAGAAAAGTTATAGTAAAATTACATTACCATGAAAAACTGCAGGTCTCTGCAGAAGTAATTGAGTGTGACATGCCCTCTGAAGCACGGAACTTGAACTGTTAACATCGCTCGCAAAGTTTGCAATAAATACATTAAAATTGGGAGAAAAACATAATGACACCAACCGCGCATATTATAAGAAATATTTTATTATTGATACGTTTATAGGCTAAATTATCAAAACACTGATACTATTAACGTATAATTTAGTTAATATCGGCGGCAATACACAGCGCTATCGCAAACTAATCGCCACATAATACACGTTGCATAATAAGCCAACAATAAAACCCTGAATATACACCTCACGCTTGAATTAAGCCTGGATTAAACGGTATAATAGACATTAACAGATTTGTCATATTATGTACACTGTCAGTATTACCTACTTGTACTTATGTTAATCTATTTCTACACATGATAATCGTAGGTAGAAGTGACGCATAAGGGATGTCTACAACCAGGCAGACATCAGAGGCACATCAATTTCTATAACCAATTAAATGCATTTTAATTATGATTAATGCTTATTATTTTTAGGTATATATAATAATTATAGACCTTACATGCTTTTTATTAATTCCTAAACAATTTAGCTTTTAGACCAAACATCAAAACATTCAATATGCCTTGAATGATGACTATGTCCCTGCAAAAGAAGCAAAGGTTCTCATTCTCTGATTCGATGAGACTATGAGGAGAAATGAGGAGATCAGGAGATAAGGAGAAATCACCACTTCACATTCACGCTCACATTTCATCATATTGTTATTATTCATTGAAACTGAGTACCTACAACAGTTCTGCTTATTTCAAAAGTGATCTCTCCGTTTTTATTTGCAACCTAAGTCATCTTATGTCGATAAGCTAAAGTTCAAAAGTAGATAGCTATTTTAAGAGCTTTTAAAATTTGTACGAAGAACGAAACCTTACGACTCTGTTAGCTTAAGAAACAATAAAGCGAATGTTAGCAAACCTGTCAACAATAGGATGCTCGTCTATACAAACTTACTTGTGTGGAGTATTCATATTGAAAAGGGCGTATCTACGAGCAGTGTAAGCGTAGTCTATAAAATAATATTACATTATTTCACAATATATTTTTCTAAAAATTATTGTATTGGGTAGTTTTTTCCTTTATCACCGGGTCTTTGGTCAAATTAAATCTATAGACAAGTTAAGCTTATTCCAAAGCCTAACAATTTTTTTACATTTCATAAGAGAACCAATCTGCATTGGAGTAGCGTGGTGAAATCGCTCCCTCCCCGGTTATGGTGTTGGTGACCCATGACCAGGAGTCGGCCATTAAAAGAGTAGCAGGCAGTGAAAGTAACAATTTGAATACATGAAATTCTTTCAAGATTTTAATTAAGAACATAAATAACACTGCTGTAAGGTAAATAAAAATTCGTAACGCGTTCTATCTAAATACATAAATACAGAAACCTAGAAGAAAAGTTACGATGATAACTTATTTCACGCCGCACGAATATTGGAAAAAATGTTTTTATTTTCCACAATGGCTCGCTCTACAATATTCCTCGACGACAAAGAGCAAAATATACAAATTCTGGGCGCGGAGCATAATCCGTTAGTCTCCCTCGGAAATATACGAAAGGACCCTCCAGATTTACGCGCTACCCACTGCACAGTAGGAATGAATTTATTTAGCGACGGCGAAATTAAACACAAATATATTTATACTTTTATAAAGGGTTACTCGGAAATGTACTTAAAGCCGTTGTGCACTATACGCATACAAATTTACTTTTATTTTGATAACACTGAAACTGGGTTTGGGAACTATTCTGATTCGTCTAGCTGCCTTCATAGGCTTTACAAGGGTGTAGATACTAATGAAGAACTTTGTCCTCTAAATGTTTTCTATGCTCTTCTTTAGTCATATTGACATAATATAAACTCCTCTTGCATTAATTTCTCTATTTATTCATCAGTGACTGAAAATTTGATGCATTACAGGTACAGGACAATTTGGCGCCATCTATATAATAATAAGATAAAACAAGACTAAAGGCAAGTAAGTGGTAGGTAACACAACTGTATCTTACAGGAGGAGTTAAAAATTACTAAACAATAACAAAAGACTAATTGAACACTAATATGAAACTTTGGTCAAATTTGACGCAGCTCAATCATATATATTCAGCAAATAGATTATATTATCTATATAAAAAAACATAAATCGTGTTACATTGTAAAACACAATACCACATGCAATCATCGCTTCTTTTGTTGTCACTATACATATAATTGTATTAGAATTGTTGCATTGTTTGCAGTCTGCATGCCTTAGTCAACGCTGGGCCAGTTTGATAACAACAATTGACTATCAAGTACCAACCTTATCTGGACAGAACACTCGATGGGTGAAATTGCTAACATCAAATTAAATAACAGTGCTTCTTGGATTAGGAACGTCTCAAGGCTATCTAAGTATATCTACTGTATACATACGAGTATTATATACGTTTATTGGTACTTATACCTAATCCGCTTCTGATACCCTTAACATACGTTAAAGATGTACAAATACAGAAATATACAATATTCTGACAACCGTTTTCATAATCGCTTTCAATAATTTATTGTCTGCTAGATCTTTCAACTCTAATCTTTATTATGACTATTATCTTTTATCTTTTGTTTTATCAAACACTCCAGTTCGAACTTCAATATTTGGCAGGTACATTCAATGTAAATTTAATACTTTTATAAAACGTTTAATGTATACATATTCCCATAGATTTGAATCTATGCATGCATATTCCCGTAGAGAATTTATTTATTTCCATTCGGACATCAAATTGCGTTTACATAAATACTAGTTATATCGAAGAGCTCTATTTATAACGAGCACGATACGATGAAAACTGTTTCAAATAAAATGTGAATGCTATTATGTGCTTTGTATAAAATGTCTGTGCTATTTTTAAGATTCTACTTCCAATGGGGATCTTGCTGGAACCTTCTTATGACAGAACCTTTTCCACATTCTGCGATGGTACAAAAAGAACCTTTCGTTTGATTTTCATGCAATTTACCGGTTTTTGTTTCATTATATAGAAAATCAATCAGTTCAATAATTTATTTTTATTGGATCTAAGAGCCACTATGACCTGGAACATTATTATAAGCCGCGTTTTATGAGTGCTTTTACATTTAATTTAGTATGATGTTCCTGTAATTTAGAAATAAAAATTTGAAATGATTAGTGACACCCCAGTTACCCATTTGGAAGGTCCTGAGTTCGATTCCTAGCAGGACAGAAGAGATGATGAGGTGTGTGACGAAAATACACTTTATGTATAACGTGAAAAAGTATTTTCTTTTTATTAATAATTTTTTTAATATAATTTTCTTGAAATATATCCAAAAGAAAGGGCTCCAGGAATCTGGCGACTCGCCACATTTAACGTTCATTTCTCCACGTACAGGCTTTAAATACAACTACTTACTAGACTTCCGGCTTGAACCCGTTCGTGGATTTTTATTGCCCTTCTTTGGAAAACTGGCTGATATTCAAGACTCGAGCCGGAGCAATATACCATTACAGTTTAAACCAGATGGCTTGGATGTGACAGTTGTTATTACGTTACTTAAGTACCTACTTTGGTACTTTAGTAAAATTACATGATTCTATTACGATTATTTTAATTTTTTTAAATATATAGGTCTATAGGTAACAAAAAAAGATTTACTACAAAAAAGAGAACTATTTAAAAGAGATGTTTGATGCGAATGTGTCATTTGATTAGACGTATGGTTCTTATATCGAAAATTTAATAAATTAAAAAGTTAAAAAAACCTTCTAACCCGTAACTCCCGACCTCAAAAACAAGAATGATATAAATATGTCAACGGTTGGTAAGTACGAGTATTAATATTCATCTCGTGTTTACAGATAGATAGCATGTCGTATGGAAGTCAGGTTTGTCTGGTACTGACGGAAAATACGTGCGGAATGCCCTATGCTTTAGGGTCTGAGTGACCATAGGGGCGTGCCTATATGCTTGTGTAAATGCTTTGCTGAGGCCTACCTGTCACGTGTTATGTAGTCGCTTCGATTCATTAACGACCCGCGTTGTGTAGTAATTATCACGCTAGTCCGCTATTCGAAGGGTCCCGGGTTCGAGACCCGAAAGGGAAAAAATTTAAACGATAAATTTTGGTTTTTTGATCTCGGTCTGGGTATTTGTGTTACTCTGTGAAAGTTCATGGCACTCAGGGAATTACGAAACACGACTGAATGTGGGGCTGTGAGTGTGAAGCGTTATTTTTTTCTTCTTTTAGGTAAATAAAGAAACAATTAAAAATAATTACATAATTTATTAGACTAGAGATTTCTCATTAAACTATACAACTGGGACACTTACATTACATAAATGTGTACATCATTATAACAGTATAATACATAACACTTATCTGCCTCAGTCTCAATTCAATAAATGCATCCTGTAGTTAATTAAGTAACATATCTATCGTATACAACTTACAGCAAGATAAACATGGAATATGTACATAAATCTACATTCAAATAATAAGAAGTTCGACTTTCCAAATGCTTTACGAGTTTCCGAATGCTTACAAGTCCCGGTGTATATTATTTTTATTTAAAATTAGTAGCAAATGATAGTTTGCAACTCGTTGAAACTAAGATGGCGTATTAAATAAAAGCCATTCACGTGGCAACAATATTTAAATTGGTTAAGATATTGACAATTTGATAAAATAGAAGAACAAAGAGCTTACGAATAGAAAAATTTTGGAAATACTCGTATTACGCAATCAAAATAAATCAATAAGTAACTAAATATTGCGGTAGTACTATATAGTGTATACCTTGTCTTCAACCTTTTTTTATGTCCTACAGCTGGGCACGGGTCTCTCCCTACAACCGGGGAAGGCCTAGAGCATACTCCACCACGTTGCTCCAATGCGGATTGTATACCTTACCTACACATAATTATAAATCTAATTATTTAACAGCCGTTTTCTGTAATAATAATTTATTAAACTAATAAAATGTTTTTATGATGATTATATTATTATCATGTTACGTAACAAACATTTTTCGATAACGTTTACGTTGTTCTTTGTAAGGGAACATAATTTTTGGTACTTAACGTTACAATTCTTTATGACGTTGATAGTGATAATTTGCAACAAAATGAACAATTTTCACTGTAACTAAGGAATGGACAAGTTATTTATTTAATTCCTATAATATGTAATATTTGTTTTTGTTGAAAATAAATAAAAATAGAATTTGAATGAGTCTTTGAAATCGACATGAAATGTTTTGTGAATTATTATAATATTATTCTTTGGATTCAACAAAATTATTATTATTATAATGCCTTAATTTAGGTATTTCACACCAGCAATATCTCGAAGCATCACATTAATTTTTTCATAAGCCATTTTAAAATACGTTTCACAATATCCATCGTTATCTTTACTAACTACCTATACTATGACAATTGTATTTGCTCTGTTCTTTTCTTCTTCTCCCTTTTCTCCTCGTACCACAGAAGTACCATGTCAGGTATCCACATAATTAGGAAGAGTACTAAAAGAGCATTTTGGGCAGTGATGCAAGTGACGTAGCTTCCAGTGTAATCTCTTATCCATCCAAGGAAGTACCCAGCTGGTGGCACGATGATACCCATACTCAACATGCCGAGGCCGACCGCTGCGGGTACTTGATCCATGCGGCAATTTTCAGAAATAGCTATATTTCTTGCAACTATAACCATACTTCTTCCAAATCCATATAAGCAGGACATTAATATCAATATCTTCTCGTTTGTTTGATATGCCAAAACTGTGAAAAAATCATACATTACTTTCCTGAAGATACAAGAAAAAAATTTACTAAGAGTTAATCTAACCTAAAAGTGTCTTATGCTGAATAAGATAATAATAAAATTTTACGAAAGTCCGTTTGAAAATGCAGTTCGGAATTTAAACGATTGTAAAGTTTATAACTTTAAAGGGGTACTCTGTTATTGAAACGACAATTTTCAATTTAAATTCAGTCTATAATCTCTTATCGAAAGATCGAATTCCAAATAATGTGATAACCTTAATCCTTGCCAAAAGCATTATTGTTATCTTTATTGTGAAATATTCTAATATTTCCTACAAAACGCGTCCGGTTCCTATAAAACGTTACATAAAATAATTGCATAAATATGTTTTAGAGTTTGTGTTATATTTACTGTTCATAAACATAGTATACATTTTTAACTTTTACTGTAGATCCAACGTTTAAGAAGGTTTAATATTATCGAAATTAAAATGGGGCCCCTTATAGCGTAGGTGCCCATAAATAAATTACCATAATTATATTATATACTATAAATATATATATTATATTAATATGTTCTTATTTGTTATTTTGTTCTTTTTTGCGCAGACCTGACATTTTGTGTACTTACTTTGCCTGACAACGATCAACCAAATAGACGTCATGATGAGCATTATACGTGCTTTGATCTTATATTTATCTTGGAACGTTGGCAGGATAAGCCTTCCTGCGATATCTGCTATTGCAACAGCTGACATACAATTAGCCGTTTGTTGCTTATCCATCTCTGCCACTTTCTGGAACAATCGATTTATCATTTTTAAGATGAAGGTGAGGCTTAGTATTAAGTAAGATTGATACAACATTATGATGAAATATTTTTTAAATTTTCATGGTCATATTATCATATGATATTCACACTATCGTGTGGTCATATGCTTTTTTAGTATAGTAGATATCTACATTTACTCGTATTAATTTAAATTCGGAATTATTGTCAGTTTTGTTCAGCCAAAAATTTTGTCTAATAAATAATGCTCCAAACGAGCATTTCGACTTAGTGTTTCCATAAATATAATTTATTTAAATTATTATCCACATAATCATAAGTCTTTGTTCGAATTTAATATAAGAATAAGAGATAAAGAGAGACATAGAGAGTAATCAGCATACCTTACATCATTTAAATCGTCTGTGCAAACATCAACCTAAATAGTCATTATAAAATAAAGATCACTTACTTTATTTTGCTTGAATAAATAGAAGTATTACCTGTAGGAAAAATGGAAACAGCATACTGAAATTCTGTATCGAAGTCACGGTTAAAGCAGTTCCAATAATGATGTTCAGAAATCGAGGACTTGATAAGAGGGAAATATCGAATAAGTCATATAATTTCTTCAACATGCTTTTGTTTTGTGTAGGGGCTTGTATGTTTTCGTTTTCTGAAAAAAAAAAAGAAATAGGTGCTACATATTACAAACAGAAGACTACGCTTAGCGTCAATAAATTGATTGATACGATTGATAATAATTATTTAAACGAGGCTAATGTAATAAATGAATGCTCGTCTCCACATTTAACACAATCTGAAAACAAAACAACATCCACCCTACATAAAATTCTTATCTAGGTAAATAATATTACTTCAAAAGTTAGACAAAGGAGCTTGAACGTGATGATGAGGGTCATATTTTTCTACAATTCTCGGAAATTATTATAGCACATCGAGTAATATTCCACTGTCATACATGTCTGTGATTTTAATAATTATAGAGGCAACGACAAATAAGTACAATAAATTGCGTGGAATATTCATACACGGTGAATTGTTTATTTCATTACAATATGTAATGCTACCGCGTATTTTACTTTTGGAAGTAACCATTGCCAAAAACATGGTGAAATATAAGCGTGGATATCCGTTCTATAAAGCCGTTTAGAGAAATTTATGGCAAAATACAACTCTCTGCTACGGACAAAGTTATTGAAAAACATTTAGCTTGTATTAGTAACTATTTATCATTAAATTATAATATAATTATCAATAATTTTTAAGCTGAACGTTTTTGTACTGGGACTCATAGTAATTTGTTACTAATTTTTCAACTTACTCAATACTATTGCAGTGTAAGTGTTATTTGAAATTAATACAGTCTTATAAGTACTACAGAACTTTATAATCAATATATAACTATGCACTAATATTTAAGTAAAAAGATTGCAATATCAAATTACGTTCAAAAGTCGTAAAAATTGTCGAATATAAAATCCGTTTGTAGAATCGCGCTTCACCATAGTAATAAATAGTAATTGGTCGGTGCACACGAATTTATCGGTTAATGTAGTAGATATCGTAAAACTACATATTTTTGTATTGTAAATTGGACATTTTATTAATCGTACTAGTTTCTTTTGGATTTAAATTTGATTGAAAATATTATTAGTCTCAAGAATAAAATGGTTACAACGATTCACGTCTTTTTTCTATTGTTTTTTTAGTATATTCGACTAAATATTAAAAATCCGTTTTATTACATTTCTTGTTTTATTACAGTTCAATGTCGATATAATTGTGGCTTTGTAGAATATTTTTTCAGTTTTTTCATATATTTAAACGGTGCAAAAAAATAGAGTTTATTTACGTAAATAAACTCGATTTTTTGTACAAATCAAGATTCTTTATAATTTTATTGATTTTAATTTAATATTACTTTACTTACCTTTTAAATTTTCGCTCGAAGCTTTCGTCTTTTCAATTTGCAATTCTTTATGACTTTGAGACATGTTATTAGCGAGGTATTTCTCTTTTTCATTTCCGTTCACAATAGTTGGTTCTGTTGCTCGTCTTCCATTTTTATTACCGTTGACGTATTCTTTATTAATTACTATATTTTTGTGTTTCTCGTCTAATAAATGCACTGTTTCATCTATTACTACTTCTTCTTCAATTTTCTTCATATGCCTTTCCACAGGCTGGATTAACATCGTACCGGCTATCTATAACGTGTAGAATAAGTTTAAGTATTAACACAAATACAGAAACTGGAACAGAAATCTAAATACATCATTTAATCTTCTGCCATGCTGTCAATCGAACTCAGGACCCCTCAAACGATGGACCAGCATGGTAACCAGTACACCATACAGTTCTTTATTTGAATGTTTCTATTATGTGTAAACAATTGTTTTTTGTAATATTATCGACAGAGACGCCGACATATAAAACAGTCATTGACTTATAACTTCATTAATTTATTATCTAATATCTTAATGATAAAATAGTCTAAAAACACTTAATAAACTACTTAATATTGCTATGTTACGAATATTAATCAGCATACAAATATATTTATCAGATTAAGGAGATAAGAAGCCATTGAAATAAACAAAAATATAAGATTTGCTAGACAGAACTTCATACAAATCAAACTGTTGTTTTAGAACAGTTGAGATCTTATCCTTTCTTCGCGATATAATATTTTTTATGATAACCCTTTTTTTATTTAATTCGTATAGCATTATTATTTGAAAAGACGGGAAAGCGTCCATATGATGGATCCATTGCAACAAAAAACATTTAAAACATGTCTATCCGAAACTAAAGAGAATAGTAGTGAAATATATAGATATAATATAATTATTAACTCTAAGACTTACCCCATGTAAACTCAACGATGAGAGGAGTAAACAAGCGCCTCGAAACCCATAACTTTCTAAGAGAAGCCGCACCACATGAGGCATCAAACTTTGCCCAACCCCAGTTCCAACATTGGCCAAGCCTACCGCTCTGCTCTTTCTCAAATTGAAGTAACTGTTGATAGCCACGAAGGAAGAGTTTTGGATAAAGCCTAGCCCTAAACCTGAAAATTTTTGTTTTTACAAAATTTGCCCCGAATAGTTGTAAGGGATTTGATTCAATACTATGATAATGTTGTAGCATTATCGATTATGAATTGCGTTTTACCGCCAATATGTAATTTTATTCCCTGAGATACTGAATTGTAGCTTTTATAGT
>DWQK01001924.1:0-14295 GCA_018231225.1 Noctuana stator
GTAAGTATATTTCAAATTATGCAGCTATGATATGAATAAAGGCCACGTTTTAGAGAATATAACACATAGGCACATAGACATTTATTTAAATTAATTAAAATTCAAAGTAGTAGGTAGTTCGATAAAACCAAAGTTTTAAAACTATCTTAAATGACAAAATGGTTTTTGGGTCATTTAATTATTCATGAAAAAAGTGAATTGAGGACTGTAAAACAATTTCGTGACTCATATTTAGTCCATATTAACTCCTTACATACCTACTTATATTACTTATACCTACATAAATAATTTATACAATAAATTTTAAAAAATATAATTTGGTATGTGTGGTTCTACTTAGAATACATAGGTACCTATGTACTATATTTTATATTACGTAGTTCGCTTTATATCTAGTGACGCGTTTCAATTTCAATGAGGTTCTATCTCCGATTCTACTAATATAAACAGTACACCGTTGACGTAAGGACGAAAGTCGCATAAACAAAGATGACTAACCGTGTTGGCAAACGCACACCGCATCGCTCAGCTGATAGTGGCAACAACACGCGATACGAGAATGCCGTGTTTTTCCAGTAAAATATCTCTGTAAGTGCTGAAAGGGCCTCAATTCGTATATATACACGTCCAAAATAAAGTTGAATAGACGAAACAATTCGTTCACTAATTAATTATCCGCGTTCGGTTACTTCAATTAATGCTGTTAACGAGCACGTCGTTTGCACGTCATTTGTATGTCACTTTGGCTCTCCGTTAAACGGGAAATACCACTCGATAGTTGTCGACCGTCCTTGAATGACCGAGTCTTATTTTTTGTCTGCAATAAGAAATACGTCGACGGCCAGCTGTTTGTATTCGCTCTATAACACGTCTATCAACATGTCCCGGCACTGAGTTACTATTGAGCAAAACTCGCGATACGCCAAGGGGCCCTGTTTTACGTTCATTGCTCATCTAAACGGTGCCTACTCAATCGCGGGATTTCTCGAGTGGCGATGGATGACGTTCATTGGTGACGAGCCGATGTCGAGTTAAATCGCGAGACGTCACAGCGGCAGTACGAGCACAGCGTGAGGCGAGGTTACTGTGACGCGTGACTTGCAAGGTCTCCGCTGCATTGCACGATGCGCCAAGGTTGCCACGCTTCTCGGTGCTAATACAAGAAAAATAGTTTGGTAAGTGATATCTAATTAGTGAAATACTCGCTACGGCAACGCATCTATATTCTCGGGAGCTCCGAAGCTGAAGTGAAATCGGCATCTCCGATGATTGCGACGGCTTCAAGAGTAAAAGTGGTATAGGGCGAGGCCCAGTTGTTAACGGGGTGTCCGTAAGTAGGTACTTACTCACGAGCGACGTCGGGAGCGTTGGGGCGTCGTGGAGGCTGGTGCTCGGGCAGACGGCGGAGGCGGCGATGGAGTGCGGGCTGACAGCGTGCGGCCGGACCGACGGCGCGCGCGACACTGGCGCGGGGCCCGTCTTGCCCCGCCGCGGCCCTGGCGCGCTGACGTCACCTGGCCCAGGGCCCGGCTGCACGACTATTTTTGTCCACTACTAATTATCGCCTTCCTTTGTCCGATCATGAGCTATGCACTGAAAAGGAAATCTGGTTTTGTATCTACGTATACCTACGTTATAACGCTGAGTGCAGCAATCAACGATTTACCTAGATACATGTTAATGCAGTTCACGCATGACTCATTATAAATTAGGTACAGTGTAGTCTCGGATAAACATCGTTACGTACGTAGTGCGGACTACGTCTAATTAATTTCTCTTTGATGGTTCCCATTGTTTACTAGAGATTACCTAATCTGCATGTATATATTATGTATGTAACGTGATGTATATAAGTGCATTACATATGTGTGTAATCAAATAATGATGACCTCCCTAAGAAGACAAAAAAAAAGCTGCACTAGTTAGTTGTGCATTGGTCTTCTCTGATATGAGAAGAATCCATAATCCAGGGCTTGGTGGACTTACAGTACTTACATTTACAGCACGGAAGAATTTTTAATACAGGCATACTTTAAGTAATTAAATTGGTTCTTTCAGTTATGGTCTTCAAAAGAAAGTAATGATCTGTTTGAAATCAATACTTTTGGTATATCAGCTTTAGACATAAATATTATGTATTTTATAAAAGGAATTCGTAGTACATTTTTAATTATTTCTAAGTTAATTTTTAAATTTTTCTTTACCTAGACACATTGGATTACAAATATACAATACGTAAGTATCTACAGCCTTTTAACACTGCACAATTAACTTACTTTTAAGTAAATACAACATAATAAAAAGATTGACTCTATCAATTCTCCGTAGGTACTCGTAGATGCAGTTTTTTCACAGGCATCCAATTGAGTGATATCTACGAGTGATATAGACATATTTTTTCAATGTCAATTATAAATAGTGTCTACACGTTTTAACAATCATACTTAATAGCTTTACCTCTGTTATCACTACATGACTGCTAGTATAGGTATAATATAATGTGTGGCCTTGTTTATTTATCTTTAAGCAAGAGGCATAAAATCAGCAAAGGAAACTATCGCTTTGGATATACATGTATACTTAAATAAAAGGGAAAAATAAATACATTATTTCGTTAATTCATATAATTTATATATAATAAATAACCTTGTGTGTCGTACTTTGTACGTAGGTACAGTAAAAATTGTATTGGTATACTGTACTAAATTACAATTAGATTACATTCTGCAATTAACAACAAAGGACAAATTCTTTTAAAATATTAACGGTAGAGACACATAGTCAAAATTGTACGTTACGAGTATGTAGGTACATGTTTAAAGTACCTATAATGATTTTCCTGATTTTATAGCTATTTCTTTAGTTATTCGTACATAGGACTTGTAGAGTTCCTTGACTCTACATCAGATTTTATAATATTTCAGTACTCAATATGTTTTTGGTACAATTTTCGAAGCAATATAATTACAGGTCAAGTAAATAAATAATTATCCTGTGGATACTAAATTTCCAGTACGCAGAATAATAGTTTAATTTTCAGGTTTCACGTCAATATTGTCAACAGGGGCCCAAGTCTGATATTTTACACCATGATGGCTTGATAATGACGTCACAATGACTGATAATTCGTCTCGTAATTGAATAGCGTTGGAATGGTGATCAATATTTTATATTCATGATTGCTGAAAATTGTTACTAATTTTTAAAAACATGGACGGTATCTACAATTGTCACCACAGTTTTCAAATTAAAATTATTTAAAACAAATTATGATCATTACTATGTTTTTTGCGGACACGATTACAGAGTTGTAAATCACGTGTTTTACATTATGACAATTGCCAGTCAGTGGAAAACTGAGATGAGATTGAGATGCTACTGCCAGTGACAGACGATTACGACTCTATTACGAGACGATTGTAATCGCAGACTCGAGCTCCAGACCAGGAACAGAACTTCTGTACAGCTAGGAATCGAACCTAGGAAGGTTTTTCACTGTTTTTGAAAGGTGTTTCACTGTTTCAAACAGCACATTCTGAAAAATACCTCTCTATCTTTCGTTGCCTTAAATATTGAAATTGAGCCAAGTCTATCTGGGAATGACAATGAGGGAATTCTAAAGAGCGAATCCGATCCTAATGCGTTGACTCACGCACATATGGTTTATCCTCATACTGATATAAGCCCCGCACCAATGTGATAAACATGACGTCATCAATTGGTAACAATGTGTAAGTAATTTTTGTTTATAGGTATGGTGATACGTGCGTATCATTACCATTTTTCGAATGTTAGTTACGTATCTGTGTGTATTACATGTATTCATGCTAAATTCAATGTTCTTTATCTGTATTTATTTAAATAACCATTCATGTACACACATAGAAAAAAAAAAACAGAAATATAAAAACACAGAAAAGTAATATATAAAATAATATTTTAAAACACATGTTTATTTACTTAATGGAGACGGGTAATGCTATTGTTTATGTTAGGACGCACTTTTTATCCTTAAGACCTTTTAAACTTTTAGTACAAAATCCGTCCGTAACTTTTTTTACAAGCGGGTTGAGATCACAAGTAAGATAGCATGTTATCAGTCACATTCAGTAGTACCGCTTTATCGTAAGATACCGGTCGGTGTTCCGACATTCGCAACACTTACCTATCCTTTGTTTTAATAATCAGGTAAATTTCAATTTTACTCAATATCGTATCTACCTATGGAAGGGCAAACTTGAAGGTTATTTAAAACTTGTTGCTGAAACAGTACTTATTAAAAAATAAGTCTGTTAAGACGGTTCGATATTAGGTACATGGTCGTGCTGAATTCTATCACCCATAGAGTTAGTTAGCGCCTAAGAGGGTAAAATATTAATCACATCTAACCTATGTATTGCAAAGCAATTTTTAAATTATAAATAAGAAAAATTTATGAAAAATTAATAATAATAGTAATAAGTTCAAGCTCGTGGTCATGCTACCAAAAACAAGTTGTCTGTCATTTTATTGCGTCTAGTATAGTAAATACGGAGACTTAGTACACTGAAGTCTACGCTCTTTAAACATACTACACAAACTATTTTAACGTGGTCGTTTAAGTAAACGACCACGTTAAAATAGTTTGCAAATCACGTTATCATAGAAGTCTATGATAACGTGATTTGCAAAATTTTAAGAACGCCTTATCGTCGTATCGAACGTCAGGTATTAAATTTAATAATGTATAGTAAGTTTGCTCTCACCTTATAATTATATATTGTTGTTGCAACAGGGTGGCGTCAGTTTGTTTAACTGAGTCCCGTAGATTGCGCACGCGGTGCGCTTCTCAGAATCAATTTTGATTTATTTGTTGGAGATACCCTAAGCAGGGTGGGCGTGATGTCATTTTATCGTACGAAGGAGGCCGGGGACCGGGAGAGCGTGTAGGCATCAGAAACAGGCTAAAACGTTTGTGTAAAAAAAAGTATTAGAGAACCTCTTCTTTGTATTTTACCCACGATTACAGTATTTAACGTTATAGTGGATGTCTATGGTATGCATTGAACACTTAACAACCGACTTCTTTCTTTTTAAATTATTAAAAAAAAATAAAAAATAGACCACGTAAAAATATACACACCACAGGTTTATTATTTATAAATTCTACTATTACGATTCATGGCAATGCGAGACCTTGTATGTGAGTAGTTCGCGTTGTAGGAAGTGAAGGTAGGTAGGATTCCGCTCTTCCTCGGATCCAGATTTAATCGTCCCTGTCTTCAAGTTTACTGCAAGTTTACTTTGATTTCTAAAAATAGTTTTTGATTTTTATAAAATTACTTCAAGCCTTTGTTTTCTAAATGACCAACAAACAATGTAACATTATATTGTTAACCTGTAAAATTCTGACGAAATTGAGTCAATCAACAAAATTAAGGAAGAACATTAACGTCAGTAAAAGCTAGATTCTCTCTATATATTAATTAATATAATGATGGTGACCATCGGACCTAAACATGTATCTACGGCTTCAAAAACTATTTCTCTTTATTTGCAACTGAATGTAAAGGTAGTAATATGGATGCAGTGCCTACTTAAAAATTTTACATTATGAGCCACGCAAGCTTCCTTTATTTGCTGTGTATTTCTGTGATAGGTATATAAAAATATATGCTTGTGAATTGAAGAAATAATGGAACGATATAGTTTTCTGTGATTGTCTGTACCCGAGTTGATAATAGAACAAGAGCTATACTGCTATAATGTTAATAATAAAGAACTGTTGTAGGCGTCGACAAAATGTCAACGTGGTGTTTAATTAAGAACACGTACCTAAATTATTGCAAGTATTCATAACAAAGCAACGTAAGTAAATTGGACTACTTTAAAAAGTGCACGCATCAATTATTTCGCAACATGCAGCTCGGAGAAGTACAGATAACCACACCGGACCTTCGACACGGACTGTACGTGACTTTCGTGTATCTACCAATATTAACGAGGGCGTTACCATTTACCTTTACCACTCAGTAGAGGTTATTACTTGTGTCAACAATATCTGTACTTATTCATACTGTTTTATAAGTATTCGTCATAAAATTCTTCACTTACATCAAGCACCAGACTCACTTCTTAGGATTAAGACTAACTTATTATAATTAGGTCATAATGAACGTTGTGAGAGTGTAAAATGTAGCAGGTTTTGAGATTTTTTTCCTATAGGCAATACCGTTCCCATCGTATCAAAAAGCCAGGGCCGTCACATTAATCCATGACTTAACTGCTCAACCTTGGCTTGTGCCCTTATTATTTTGTACTAAATGCATCTCTTAGAACATTATCAATCGGAAAATTATACGATTACCTAATGTACTAAAAACAATAGATAATATCAGTATCTACACTAATTTGACAATGCGATAGCGTGATCCAATAATCATCTGTTCATTGATTCGATAGAATTAGATCGTCGACCCTTCGTCGACGTCACGCATGTCAGGTAAGGTGCCATTGCTTATTTCAGTTGCAAATTCAACTGCTTTATTTGGAACAAGGTAGTTGACCGAATTACGGACGACATTAGGTAAGTACCTATATACTCGTAATATACCGATACGTATGTATAAAGCATTATGTCGTGGAATATCTACAAAAACACATGCAGTTACGCAGTCATATTTGATTAACTTACAACCTAATCGAGCCTATTTCGAGTAGTATTTGTAAAAATACACAATTTTGCACTAACAATTTTGATGAAATTTTTAATGTTAGGATTACGGGGGTATTGATAACAATAAAATTAGAAGCGCACTAACGCCATCTATTAGTGCATGACAGAACGAATTTCGTTAGGTAAGTATGACATTTGATGTACGTACTTATCATTAAATTATAATAGAAAAAATGTTACACAATTATATATTATTCTACAATAAGTTTTATCTACCTACCTACCCACCTACTAGAAACAGTTACTCTACCTATATTATAAACATGATTCGTCAGTAGGTAGGTACGCGGACTTAGGTAGTTCTAGACAAATTTTTAAACTAATTTGTTTGTAGGTAACTAAGCTGTTGACGTTCTTCACCCACTATGAAGGTTAATTAGTTTGTTTACGGCAAGAGTCAGTGCACAATGAAGGATAACTGATTCTAATTAGCAAGACTGCTGCCTCGCCGGGACGACTTTTTAGATTGTAGCAATCAATAGGAATAACGACAATGGGAGAAAAAAATTGCTTTGTAGGATGATTTATCAATGTTTGAGTAATAAACTACCTACCTACGTTCAAAAATCTAAAGAATACTTCAATGAGGTAATAATTAGAAAATTAAATTTTCAAAACATAATAGGTACGTCATTAAATATCTTCTATTGTGTAGTAACCGATGTTGAAATACTAAACTTGATTTGATTTGATGTGAGGCGTACCTATATCAGATAATAATCAAAAGGTTTTTCTTTCTTTAGTATACCTACTTTAAGTTACGAATACACAACTTTTATCAACATAATAAAACGCTCTTTAACCACATTTAAACACTTCCTTACACGTTTTAATCCAAATGTGTTACGGTTCACGATACTCAAGATCACGAGAACCACGAAGAGGCAGATCTTCTTCTAATTCCTCATTAATTGTTCTTCTTTCTTCTTGATATCACGTAGTTTGAGCCCGCTCTTGGCATTCACCGCGTGCCTTATGATAGACTATAAACACATAAAGGCGCCGGCAGTGAATGCAAAGGAAGCGTACTGTTTTCTTTGCTTATTCTTCTTTCTTCATAGTTTCTTCTTTTTTTTTTGTTTATGATAATTAAAAAATTAAATACCTAGTACGGAAAGCAATTAATTTTGATATCTCATGTTCTTCCGTCGGACATCGGATCGGACGACCAAAATGATCATTCGTCAATAACTAGGCATTGCTAAAACTGTAGGTACCTACTCGTAAAAATGTGTACGAGAACTCACGAACTATTTAATGATAAAATGACTGGCATTCACAATTATAGACCTGTATTGTATATTTAATAATATAATGATTGCTATATAAAATGTTTCAGGCGTATCGTATATTGCTATGATGAATCTTGCAGGAACCGTAATGATAAGACGTTACCGCAGTCGGAGTCGCTTGTAATGTTTTTAGCTATGTTTGTTCTATTATAACATTTCGCTGTGAAATAAAATAATAATGTTAACATTAATCTTAATTTTTATAAAATGTAAATTATAAATTCCAAGTAGCGTAATTTTTAGGGTTGGGGTTTATTAGCTGCTGAGGCTCAAATGCGTGCTGCAAACGTAGCTTAAAAAACCCATGCACTTCTATGATGAAAACTTTTATGACAGTTGTGGACTAGAAGAGAGTTTGTTTGGTTCATCGTAATGGTATAATCACGTTCATAGATTAGGGGTGCATTGTTCGTCGCACAATAGCCGCGGATGCAGCTGTTGCGGGCCCGCAGGGGTTGCGTCCAACGAATTTGCACCTAATATTTTATATAAAATTTATTTAGACGAATTTTATTAATGTGGGTTACAAAAATACTTTTATTCTTTCCGTAATGCAAAGGTATTTTTTTTATAGTTCGCGAAAGAAATACCGAAATATTCAAATATGGAATATGTACTTGAGTAGTGTAATATAAATTAGAAAAGTAATAAAGTAAATTATGTTAAGTTAAACAAATACAGAGTAACTACGCCTAAAAAATGTAGCAATGCAATTTGAACAACACTGTTACGCAATACTGTAGAATATAAGTTAATGTAAGTTAACTTAGAAATAAAATAACTATTTGCAATCAAATTTAACGTTCTAAAATTTTGTCTTGTGGCATAGTGCCTAAAAAGCATTGCCCTTCTGTATACAAACACTTGCTTTTGTGCACAAAAACTGCCAGCCCTCGGTTCCCCTTGATTTATTACATAGTTATATTAAATTATCTAATTGTCTAACAGAATTATGCGTGGTTTCTAGTGATTTCCGGAATAGAGCGTTTACTTGGCAAGTTATGTTAGTGAGCTTGGCCGCGGCACTGGTACAAAATGGTTGGCAGAGCGCCCGGGTATTTTACTTCGTTATATTCATGCAATGTATGTTGTTTTACCAAAATTACACATTTGAATGCTAGTAACTTTCTAGGAAATCATCCGTTATTAAACTCCCAAGGAACCTGCCTCCCTGTGAACGTGTTTGCTGGGAAAGTTCAAATTGAGAACACGGTAATTGTAATATTCTATCCATACATGGCATATCTCAATTAATGTCTCAGAAATCCGTTCTTTAATATCAAGTAGTTATTAAATGGATAGAATAGACAGATTAAGAGTTAATAATATTTAAGATGACGGGGATAGGTACCCGGAAGCTATTGCGACCAGTGGTGATCTTAGAGAGCTGAAATACTTAGTTCAATTAAACGCTACATTTACATATACACGTGGCCGTTGATTTGTGAACTATTCAAGAAATCATTATGTCAAATATTTACAGATTGTTTTTAAAAATAAAATACAACTGTATTACATTGACAAGTATATTGTTGTTATCATAAACTGTAAGTACACTGCTGTTTTATGATCATAAAATGAGCATGTTAGTACTTAATTTTTAATTATGTATAACAATAAGCTGCTTAGTATAAAACCATTGAAACGTAGTAGCAGTCATAGTAAAAGTGAGTAGCGTGTAGTAAGTAGTAAGCATACTCTCCATGGTGAAAGAACGTAAACACAAAGGTAATTACTGCCGAACGGAGGGGCGTCGATACATTGCCGGCCCTGTGAATGATTACTTTTACTTTACACTACGAACAAACACGTTTGTATGGGAATCAAAACAATTTTGTGGCATTTGGTTTATTAAAATTAAGGCCGTAATTACTAATTATGTAGTCTGTGACAAAAAATCAAACAACTATCTATTAAATAAACTGATTTATAGGAAGTTTGTATTTCCAATAAATTAGGACCTTCACATGTGTATAGTACTTACATACCTACTTTTTATCATTAAATGTTTCGTAAGTGTCTCTATAGATACATCAGCAGTTTTTCATTGCCTAAAAACACGGATAAAACCGTTTTCTAAAAATGAAACCAAGTTAGATCGATTTATCGTCCCCGAAACCCGATGCATACTAAATTTCATGAAAATCGTTGGTTAGTCGTTTCAGAAATTCAGATTATATATTTATATTCAGATTATATATACAAGAATTGCTCGTTTAAAGATATTAATTAATTTAGATGCACGGATTAGTTACTTAAGTTACGAGTACTTATTACGTTAGCCATAGACTTTAAAAAGATTCTTCATCACACAATAAATTAGCCATAATCTATAAAAGTTAATTTCAAGCAGAAAAATATTAAATCACTTGGCTAAAGTCTTCATCAAAGCATCGATTTCCTAATCTACTTTATCTTGGCAAGGGTAGCGTAATCTTGCATCTACGAGTATTACATCGACGGCGCACGCTAATACACTCGGAACAGAGAGGGAGAAAATATGACTGGAAATGGTTCTACACTCTTTTAGTAAGCGTGACAATTTCGCACATACATGATTAATTGAAAAGAAATAATATGTGACATTTATACTGCTTTCCATTGTCTATACCTACATTGCATGGACTATTACAATGACAGACATTCTTGAGCCGATTTTAGCGCCCCTTTTACAAGCGTTAAGGATCTCAGAACTTCAATTTAGTCTTTAACCCAGTTATAATAAGGCATATCGTTCAAACTCTAGCTTTAATTTTAAGTACCTACATCACATTATACCACAGAATTCCACAGCGATCATCGGCAATATAACCATTATAAGTTCACCTCAAAACTATTGTTTCTATTCTAAATCCAGAGTTCTATAGAGTATTACAGAGGTTTTCTGGACCTATCAGCATCGTTTTGCTTTGTTACGTCACAACAGTTATACAATCAGAATTGCATACGGCCATATACAAGCCATACATCAAATAGCTTTAAGGCAATTCCGTCTACTTGTCTCTTTCTTTCGAGATAATACGAGTCGCGAGTCGTAAGGATCGTTCAGAGGGAAGCCCTTCTCGACTTCCGCGAACGTCACGAGTGCGCCTTCACTCGATGGATCATTGGCCTTCGACACAACTTACACGACCTTTATAGTCGATATCTACTGTTAATCGTGATTATGATCTTTTTGGTGATACACTGAAGATGTTATGTTTCGGACTGATTCTCCCTTTAATACTTTAAATAGAAGTAAATAATGCATGCCTGGAACCGTTTTTAGGAACAACTGCTTGGAAAAGGGTTTAGGCCTATGCTTGCCAAGTGCAGAATGTTTCATATTCCTTTTGTGAACTTTTACGGAAAACCATCAGAGATGCAGGTTTTGTCACGATGTTTTCCTTCACCGTTGCAGCTAATGATATTTTATTTTTAAAACGCACATAACTTAGAAAAAACACTGGTGTGTGCCGCTGGTTTTTGAATACCCGGTCATCTCGAATAAGAGCCCTATTTATTAGCAACTGGGCTACTGCCCTAATTATTAAACTTCCGAGAAAAGTAAAAGTAAAGTAGACAACAACTTTTTCTTAAAGCCAACAAAACAAGGCTTTGAAACATGACCTCTTTCGTACTACGTAATCGCGGCACGACCTTAG
This sequence comes from Noctuana stator, assembly GCA_018231225.1. Taxonomy (NCBI): domain Eukaryota; kingdom Metazoa; phylum Arthropoda; class Insecta; order Lepidoptera; family Hesperiidae; genus Noctuana; species Noctuana stator. The sequence goes on from DWQK01001924.1 coordinate 11,652, forward strand.
CACACTTGAGCGCCGAATTCTGTTTATACGTTTTTTACGGTAAGCTAATAATATCGGCGTAATATGGGGTTGCACGGGGTGCACGCGCTCTGGCGCCCTCAGGGGCGTTGAACTTGCGAACTTTTTATTCTACAAAATACTTTTTAACAAGGTTCAGTCATTTTATTGAGAGAAATCGAAATTTGTTATCACACTGACACTGATTTCTTAAGTAAGTAGGTATTGTTGATGTTTATGTACCTACTTTTGTAACTTAAGATGAAGTCATAAGATGGGATACAAAGAAAAAATCACTAATCTTAGGTTTGATTTAAGTGCATGCCGCTAGGATTTGAGCCCGGCCCTCTCAAATAAGGGACCTAATTCTTAACAACTGCGCTATCATACATTAGCGACATACAGATGATGCTACTACTAATTGAAATTTTTATGGCCATTTGATAATTTTAATGGCAGCTGGCCTACTTATAAAAGAAGCATTTGCATTTCCAGTTTTAACACTGTCCAAGAATAGTTGGAAGGGTTGTATCCATAGCGGAACAGGTCTAATGAATTTAAATGCAACTGCAAACAGTACAGCTACAAAATTTGGATGCGGGGTACTATGACAATAGAGCAGGGGCGAGACCAGACCGTGGGACATGGGACGCTGTCACAAGTTACAGTGCGCCTGAGCAACGCCACCCCGCGCAGCTGTCGCGATAATATATGGACTCGTCGATGGATCGATTGTTTGATTCATGACCGCTCATTGTTCCTACTCGATTGTTCGCCGACAAACTTTTTGCCGCCCCGTTTCGCATCTACTATTATTAATAACGTCGGTCACATCAGTCCCGTTAATGGAGGTCAATTATAATTCCCCATGTGAATATGATAGACGGATTTTCACATAGAAAAGTTTCTAGTACTTTGATAAGTACTTAAATTTGTCTGACACCGAACTTAACTGTTTCTTAAATATTATTATTGAGTTTATTAATATTTGAAGTCGATTTATTCTTTTGAAATACTTTATGATATAAAAACAAGTGTATGTAGCGATCAGCGAATGATTTGAAAGTGATTATATTCAGTTATACAGTTTTATTTGGCACTACGCCATCGATTTTTTCTGATCGCCAGATGGCAATAATCAGATGATTACAAATTTTAGCTACTACCCCCCTATAAGCTAGAGACGGTTGGTAGACCGGTTGTAGCGATGGTTAGTTGGTATATTGGTGACTCAGAGTACCCAAAACTGGATATATGAATGCTCTAAAGTTGGTGGTGACCTTTTCAAATATTGTACAGTAAATAGTAAAACTAAGGTAAGGTAATACAAAGGTTCCTTTAGTACGTTGTCCCCAAGATTAATGAATGCATCGCAAACGTTGAATGTCTCAACCCTTAGTGAATAAAACAGATAATACTTATATTTAAACGTATACATATTTAAATACATTGCTATAAACACAGAGAGCACGCGCGTGCGAATAACGTTCAAACGGGAGGTTCAGAACTAGACAAAGCGAGTTGGATTAATCACCAAAAATATGGGGTAAGTTTTTTGGCGTAAAGTTGAATGTTCTAGGAGCGGGGGTCGTTGTACGCAGCTGCGCGGCCGCGGATCAAATTGATACCTTGCGCGCATATGTCGCGTGCGCACGGCGTTACGCAATATGGCAGCGCGGGCGCACCCTTTTAAGTATAACATTTTAGAACATCGTGTAATTAATAAAAAAACGAAATGCAAACTCCGACATTAAATTTGATTGTACTTATTATTATTTGGTTCATTTAAGCGGTTAAGCTAAATGTAACATTATAAATTGGAAAATGAAGAAATCCCTTCATTTTGATGAATTCTAGAGCTTTGCAATTGAAATTTAAAATTAGTTGAAAAATTATCTATTAGGTATTATATGAGTAATTATAACATATATTATGCTCGTAAAGTACAGCTTTTTGCTGTTTGCTTTTAAGTTTATGTTAAAGTGAAGCTAGTAAAATTGTAAGCTTACTATTTACTTTTGTTACGTTTTGTAGATAAGGGGTGATTCTGCTTATTATTGCAGCTTATAATAAAATTTTCGTAAGGCCGTTTAAATACCTACTCGGCCCCCAGCTCCAAGCTGCGGCGGCATTGTTATCTGCAATCGATGCGATAGCAGTCTACAATCAGCTGTCACGCTCTCAGATTATGCATATTCATGTTGTTAGATCTGAGATAGAACAGGGCCTCATTTTAGCCTGACTATTTAGAAATTTATTCTGTTAACCTGATTGCCTTAATAAAACAGCTTTTTCATTTAGATACAAATACCTATCTATTTTATACGAGATGCTAACTTTTAAGATTTAACAATAAACGAAAGAGCGGAACCTACTTAACATTTGAACAAGTTAATAAGATTGAGTTCGTAAACTTGCAAGGATCGTTTGCTAAACTAAATGAATGGTAGTAAAAGGAACCAGTTATGTACGTTACGAAGCGCGCATAGCCCCGCTGGTAGTGTGGATCGCAAGCGATTATATTGTTAAGCAATGTTGGGCGCGGCCGGTACCCGGATGGGTGACCACTTGTGGCAAATTTCATGCGCGCTTCCGTGCTTCGGAGGGCACGTTAAGCCGTCGGTCCCGGTTGTTATCGACAGATAAC
>DWQK01001925.1:0-14295 GCA_018231225.1 Noctuana stator
GTGCCGAGAGTTTTTTCTGTCGGCTATTTTCTCCCGGCCTGCCTTAGCCAAAAGAGCGCCTAAAGCCGATGTACCGTATTATTTGACGTTCATCCAGTGTATACGTGTATAAAAATTTTTGAATTTGAATTTGTTTCTGATAGCTTGGGTTTCGAATATTAACAGTCATGTCTCTGAGGAATACTCAAAACATAACGTTTTGAAGGCACGGGGTCCACGAGTATATGTTAGCTCACGTAACCTTACGTTATATGCCGTATTAAACGATATTATCGCGCTTCGGGATAATGGCCGTCATAAGCTCCCCTTGTTTATAATTTCGAGGTTGTCTTAATAATACGTAGGTAATCTCACAGACTGCGATCATAATATGGTAGGATTGATGTGAACGTTCAAGGAACAAGTAATGATGTTGAACAAGCGAGATGAATAGGTAGGTAATGACGAAAACTCACGTATTTACTTTTTTTAGTTATATTATATTTTATGTTCCGTATAAGCTAACGTATTGAGTAAAGTTGTATTTAAATTTGTAAAATTAGCCTTAGGTAGTTTTATAAATAAATATTTTTTATCGTAAAAAGCCTTTAAAATCACTCTAACTAAAACATACCAATCTAGGACACCCGAGCGTAACTAAATATTTATTAGTTTAATTATTTAATTGTATTTTTAGTTTTGTTGTTGATGCGGCAACAGAAATACATCACGTGTGACAATTTTAACTGTCAAACTGTCACGGTTCATGAGGACAGACAAACAGACAGACGGACAGCGGAGTCGTAGAAGTAGTCGTTTTACCCATTACGTATGAAACCCTAAAAATTTACATTGTCAAGGTTTAACTTATTTATAACTAGTGTGTGAGATAATTGTTTTGATTCTCTGTAAACCAACACCTGCGAACAATACCACAATCGATACCACACAATTTTCATACAATTTATTTGACGTAGGTACTATCATTCAAAACTGACTAACATCTACAGTCTATCATAAAATCAATCCACAAAAGTGGTAACGTTCCGTTTCCACAGTTTTTCCCCAGAAACACATTTCCGCGGCTCCCGCAGCGCCATTGACTCCATTTTTGATGTTTTGTTATTCTGTAAGTAGTCTAAGTGTTCCAGATTTATTCTCAGCGGTCGAGGCTTGTGAACTGGCACGCGCCACTAACTTCATATTATGTTAAACAGGATTTATCCACGGAAAGCCTGGACGCCATTCTTTTCCATTACCGGGTGGAATTGCGCAGGTCTTGGCGGGGTAGGTAGCTTGTTCTATCGCGGTGGGTGCACGACTTGCTAATAATTATTCTGGAAAATAAAGTTTTTCCCTGAAAAGGCTACTTGATATGTTATCTGAATTGAGAGCACGTTTAACGTTCCTTGTTATCCATGTTTTATTGTCTTGCACCAACATATTATTAGCTTTTCTAGTTTTTGCATTACCTCCGAGACCTTTGTGATTTCTCTTTTGCCAATTGTTTTGCCCTGAGTTTGTTTACGGATTTATACCTAAAAAGGATTTGTACCTAAATTTAATGAAATGTTTGCTACAATACGGAGATTTGACAAAAAATAATACAAAAGTAGATTCAACTTATAAAGAGATTCTATACTATTGTAAAAATTCTATTTGTGCACGTTATTGATAAGGCTAATGTTTTAACGTAGTGAAGATCTATCAGCGTGCCCTGATATTTCAATTTAGTTGCCAGAGACCATCTCCTTAATTCAAATTAATTTTGTTCAAGAGACGAACGAATTTTGTTCAAGAGGTAGTCACATTCTTTTGTTGATAGCATCAATAAGTATTCCATTATGTGCATCGATAAAAGATGTTATATAACTAATACTTATGAAATGTCTATACAGGTCATTACCAGTGACGGTCTAACAGGTGCCTAACTCTGGAATTGTGCAGGTCTTGCCTTATTACGTGTTCCTTATACAGCATAAAGGATTCTGTTCTTGAAGCACTGGCGGAATGATTAATGATTCACTGCTTTAGTTCCTTGTAAGTTGAAAGGGAGGGATTTGAGAATTTCTGTGCTGGGTTATCATCGAACGAATGGATGACTTCTTATTCCTGATTAACTTATCGGTCGGAGATAGTCGGTCGGCCGTAGGCTCATGAACGAACCACCGCAATTCAATGGTGTTCTGCTTTTGTGAGCTGATTCGTAATGCCTTCAACCCTTTTGTCACTCTGATGGGCATGGGTCGCTCCCCATAACAGGGGAAGGCCTGAAGCATATTTTACCACGCTACTGCAATCCGGATTGGCGGAGATACCGGCCAGTGGCCAACGACCAAGTTTAACGACTTTTATTTATCGATAACAACCGGGACCGATGTTTTAACGTGCCTTCCGAAGCACGAAGCGCGTATGAAATTTACCACTAGCGGTCACCTATCCGAGTACTGACCTACCGAGACTTGTTTAACAGTGTGATTGCTTGCGATTCACACTGCCAGCGGGGCTACGCGCGCTTTGCAATAATAATAATAATAAAATTGTCTGTACTGGCAATATAAGTATTTGGCAACTACATTTGATTTAAGTCTGCAATTCTTAACGATGTAACATGTCGTGCAACACGGATACAAGCGGCGTGATTTTACGTTTACAAGCACTAGGAAAGCCCTCGCGTGATCGGCGTCAATAAAGTTAGCCTTAGCTTCAACTAAACACACAAGATACCTTGTAGTCTGATATTATCTAAACTAAGCTATGAAGCTATCTTTTGCAGCGGCACGTTGCTCGTTTTTGGATATATTATTAAATTCTGATTGTATCAGACGTTTTGGATATGCAATAAATTATTTTATATTTAAATGTAATTCCTTCGTAGACGTCACCCTGGGATGATGTCACCCTGTCATGATCGAGTGTTCGTATGGAACTTGCCAAACACAAAATTTAACATTGTAATGTTTTCTCTCGGTATCTCTTGTTTCCACGACTCAGCATTCAGATATTCTTTCCATATTGCCTCTATTGTTAAACTAAGGTGATAATCAACTTTTATATGTACTATGTCGTCTAATCGATAAGTCTAAATGTTCAATTCCTATCCACTTTTCAACTCAGCATCCTTTATTCCTTCTAAAAGGAAAAATATCTTTATATCAGTATGGAGGAATATAAACAATACCTACGAGATATCCAGTTAACCCTTCCTATAGTAAATAAACACATCTTCGGGAACGCGGAATAACAAATTTTCACACGAAAGGGAATAGTGAGAGCAAGCGTGTTTGGTTTGAAAGCGAAATGTAAATATTGTTCGACAAATCTTTTCGTTTAGACATTTTGTATTTTATAATTTGAAAATGAATACTTAGTTAATGAAATACTGTAATTTATGAAATTTAAGTTGTACTGAAAATAAATAATATATAATTAAAGTTTGATGGTTAAACGGCTTTAAAGTTAAATGTAAAAAGTACTATTGTAAGTAAGTATGTTGAGTATTTCCATGAAACGCCCGACACAAGGAAACATAGTGTGTGAAATGTAAACAAAATACAAAATTCAATACGACAAATCCACGGTCGCGATTTCCATACACACGCCTCACCAGCCTACGTGTATATAACCACCCACTACATGTACCTACTTCGTAACGCGAACGAATTCGACCGATAAAATTTTATTAGTCGAAAATGAGGGTAAGCACCGCGCGGAAAATTAAGTGTTCCCGAAACATTTTGTTGTACGCGTAACTTATGTTATAAAAGAACTAGTGTTTTCTGGTTTCTAGACATCGTTCTAGTTATAGGCATTTAAATTTATACTTGTATAAGTTATAGCTACTATAATTTGCAAATTTAAAGCTTATAATGTGGCTTTCTCATGGACGCCACAGTCAGAACTGGACCAAATTTAAATGGAACCACACGGGAACTACTAGCTTTCAAATAAAAAAAAAACATCAAAATCCATTCACCCCATCGATAGTTATGAGATAACAAAGGCAACAAACGTAAAAAAAAAATGCCGGTCGAAATTGCTTTGTCCTGAATGACTGACTGACGGATCAACGTACAGTCTAAACCGCTGATCGCAGAGACCTGAAACTTGGAGGGTGTGTTCTTCGTATGATTTACGCATCCGATATGAAAGAGTTTAGCGAAATTCTATCCCTAAGGGGGTGAAAAACAGGGTCAAAGTTTATAGGCATAACGTCATTCCTATGTCCAATTAATTATGAAATTCACGCGGTTAGTCGCGGGCATAAGCTATTAAGATTTTTTTAAGAAATGAAGTAGCAGACGAACATGCAGGACATCTGGTGTTAAGTGGTCGCTGCCGCCCACTGACATCCACATCAAATCTCAAGCAGGCTCGTGTTCTGAATGAGGTCGCATGTAGTTGCGCTGCTACTCCAAAGGCTGATGGTCGCCTCATGTAAGTGTGGCCGGCAAACTACACCTTTTCACCGAAACACAAAGGAATTGCTTCATTTGCTTCACGGCAGACATGGATGCAGCGGTGGTACTTCTCCGGTCGAACCATACAAGTTCTACCACCTATAAAAGATAGTATAAAACAGTATAAAATGTTCTCTTAAACATTTTTTATACCTATCCATAATAGATACCTGTAAGCCTGTTTCGCACTGTAGTTTTCCCAGAGGGTTATAATGATAAAGAATAATAGGCACTCGCAACTTTTACCCGCTCTCTAATACTCTTTCCATATTCATCTATCATCATTCATTATTTTAACGTTGCTGTTGGTTGCGTAGTGGAATATAGCTAACATATATATCTACATATATGCATAGTAGATGATCTGTTGGAGCTATTTTAATTGCACTCGAGCCAGAATATCTTAACTTACATATTACGAGTATATTATACTTGCCATTGTGATTTGAGACTGCTTGATTTACGAGTTTCAGTTGACAACGTTAAGTTTGAACTTATAGTTTTGTTTACATAAAAATACAAAGGAAAAACGTTCGCCTTATATCATAAATACTGTCAGTATCATCACATCTATATATTACTAGCTGTCGCGTTTCGTACCGCATATAACATTAAAAACTAAGGGCTGCACCACCTTTAAAATATAGGGGTGTGAAAAATAGATGTTTGCCGATTCTCAGGCCCACCAAATATGCACACAAAATTTTATGAGAATCGGTCGAGTCGTTTCGGAGGAGTTCAATCACGCACCATGACACGAGAATTTTATATATAAGATTGATACTTACAACAAAACCATAGCTAATAGTAAGTGGGTACCGTACGTTTAACTTATTACGTTTAACACAATTACGTTTCGTAGTTATTATGATCATAACACTTACTACCGCATAGTATTAAGTTTTAGGCATGCCATATTAGGATATTTTCTCTAAATTCCCAGTCCGAACATAATGTACATTTGTAGCGCGAAACGGCAAGTGCACCGCGAAATTCGCAGTTCGCTTTGCCGCGAAACTTTCGCAGCGAACGTGACGCTTAGCTCGTTAGAGCCCTTAAGTGGTTCCCAAACCGCACAATATGCGGGCCGCGGAATACGATCGCTATGAAAACTTCTGGTTTATCTGTTCACTCACTCGTAATATACCTATATTGCTTTAGTAATTCTAACGTTTCAACACACAACACAATTATAGAGGCAATTATTGGCAAAAAACCGACTTCAATGATTTTCTCATAGATGCCAATATTAGAACTAGACCAAATTAAAATGAGACTCCACGTAAAGCACCAGCTTTCAAATAAAAAAAGAATCATCCAAATCGGATCACCTAGTCAACAGTTAGGAGGTAAAAAACTTAAAACAATACAGTCGAATTTAGACTCTCCTAGTTTTCAACTGACTTCAAAATTTGACTGTATTTTATAGTCATACAAAAAACACACCCAAGTTTCAGGTGTCTACAACCAGCGGTATTAAAATTATTGACTGTGTGGGTAAATTGTTAGCTGTTCTGCGCTTAAAACATACTATGTACCTACATAGTATACTAAAGCACTTTTCACTTAGATTCTCTCTCGATCTAGGGCCCTTAATCCAAGGGCTTGCTTTTTGCTCTCAAGCTGTAGCTCATTGTTTTTACAAGGATCTTTACATAGACAATGTAGTACTCGTAGTATCCCCTTTCTACTAGTTTATCCTGATTTAAAATATGTTTAAGATTTATCCATAAATGTTCATAAGCTTTAAAGATAAGTTATTTTGTTCATATCGCATTTTAAATCTTTACATGGCTAAATTAATTGAACGAAACTGAAACAGAACTGAAAAAATAAAAAAAATCAATGTACGAACTCAGATATTTTCTTACGATTTTCGCTATGGCTCAAGTCAAGAAGAGAGTTGCAAAAGATCTCAATTAGCATTTGGTAATGAAGTTCCATGTCGTAGCTCTAAGGAGTCGAATCTTGAAAAACAGTAAATTTATCAAAAGGCTAATGTCTGGTACTATTTACCAGAATTCAGATACTTTCAGTATGGCCTAAGTAAGGATATTCATAACCAACCGCAAGAAAGGACTGGGAGCTGGAGAGGCCTTAAAATATGAGCTTCCATCTAAGACCTAAAAAGCAACGCATCTATCTACAATCTCAGGGAGGACTTGGATATTGTCTGAGATTAAACATAGATTGCGAAGATATTAACGCCGGATAGCAAAAATCCGACGCTAAACTGTATGAGCAAAACCACTAAACGATTCCGACTTCTCCTTGCCTATTCTTACACGAAAATTTATGTATAGCGCTGTCTCTGTCTTGCGCTGATCCGCCAATCTGCTGCGACACCTAAACTAGGTGAACTGGTAATTCTTTCCTTTAAAAAAACTCACTTATGCGACGTAGTTTGTTTAAAGTAAACCGGAGGTTTACACGCCATAACAACAATGAACCTTATTACAAACTCGACATAGTCCGAACCTTTCCTAGACATACGCAGTGAGCGTCTATATCTCCCCGATTTCCCCCGGGACACATTTTGTTATAACCTGTGGGTAGCGCGGGATAAATTGGACTCGCCCACCATGGCCCTTATATCCCTCCTCACTTTACACGGTTAGGTTTACTCGTATTTGACTCAGCGAGATACTCCTTTGTTTAAAATTTTTAGGAAGTCTCTAAGCGAGGAGGGTATAGTGAAACAGAACTATTGATGAAACCCGAGTAGTTTTGCCAACAAAGGCCCTAGTACGAGTTTTTGTAGTTTACGAAAAACGCAATTCGGTTTCGAGTTTCTCCATACATCGACTAGCAGCGCCCCTAGCGAGTGCGGGGAAAACTAAGACTGCACAAAGTTCGTTGCTCGTTTTCTTATTCTAATGCAACTTTGTAGTGTACAAGGTTAGCAATGTATAGCATGATAGTTAGCTCGATCATGTTTTTCTTAACTGTCGTCACTCGTACGAAGCCCCTGATCAGTAACTGTACAATAGTATTTTACGGAAGTTTGGGTTTCATTTTATGCAAATGGGATTTCTTGCCAAAAATTGTATGGAAATCTGTGACCTAGATTCTGTTAAAATTTAAATAGTTAAATACCTTCAAATCTATTCGAATCTCGTATTACTTCATTCTGAGCATGTCACTAATATTAAGTCGACGTCAAATTGAACGAAACGAAATTATTCATATAATTTCGTACATTCCCTACAGGTAAAAATCTGTTATTGACTGGCAGTACAACTACATTAAATTCCTTGAGAATGATAAAACTGAAAGGTTTCCGATTACAAATGAAATTGAACAGAATTGGAATTTCACAATATTAATATAAATATTATCTCTGCTGAAAACGTTATCTATCTCATCAATCATTTGCAAGGATTCAAATTCCAATGTTATGTTAAATTTCTACATGCGATGGGTTCATACATAAAATTGTAATTATTGCTATACACAATGTTTCGTAACGGGTTACGATGGTTGCGGTGAAACTCATCTTGCCTCTTTTTTTTAACTGACTGTAGTGACTACTTAACCTGCAACCCACGGACGCGACCAACCACAAATAGCAGAGAATTTCTATCTGAGAGTAAACTTGGAGGCATTGTTTTTCATGACTGAGATGGAGACCTCGAAAAATGTTGTCCAACATCCACCCTCCCCAAAATTTGCAAAAGCAGAAATTTGCCACAAGACTTGCTTCACGATAGGTTATGAGGGAAGCGGTGGTACCTCCGCGGGCACACTTTGTAAGCTCTACCATCTACCAAATTATGTGTATGGCGCTGAACACCTTAATTTTTTTACAAGTGATATAGGTATCTACCCCAAAACCTAACGTCTACGGTTTAATTTACAACACGAAACAACAAGAACAGTTTTAATTTACAAATTGTCAGAAGTCAGAATCGATACAATATTTCTAGCATGGACACCTGTCAGTGATTCTAATAGAAAGGATATCTAAACCATCTGCCTATTTATTTTTCATGATTGATTCGTGAAAACATGCCTCGATTCAGTTTTCTACGAAAAACAATACGCCTTTGATATCCAAGCTCTCGTGGATACACAAATATGTCGAGCATTGTTTCAGTCATACATATTTCATTTTCATGTGTAGTGGTTATGTTATTCTGAATGTGATATCACAAAGGCATGAAGCAATGAGTTATTTGTACATGTATCAGTTTCCTTGCAATGAAATGGGTTTATTAATGTTTTCTCTTTCAGTTTTTTAAAATGATCTTGAGGATTGTTTGAGTTAGTATTTCAAATAGCACATACTCGTATTAACACACACATAATTAGGGTGTAATTACCCGTGTTTAAAACATAAACGTGGGTTCGAAACGCGCCAGGCCACCAAAAGTATAAAGCAATTTATGTTTTAGATGAGCACGTGTGGATGCCGGTTATGATTGCAACCCTTTTCAGGTCCCACTGCTGGGCGCGGGTATTTGCCCACAACCGGGAAAAGCCTGGAACATACTCCACTTTTCTCTGAAATCTAAACTAAAATACTTTAAATCTAAACTATAGCTTCGTTTGACGTTATCGAGGCTCATTTATAACTAATTTCGACGTAACTGGGAAATATTCGGCCATAGAATGAACAAAGGGATTCCAAGCAAAGAAAATAAACGCAATAATGTCCACTTAATTACAGTGTTGTACCAAAGATAAGATTAAAGGACCAGAAAAAGGTCTAAAAATAGTAAAATAAATGTTGCCTTCGAATTCTGATTAAAATAAACCTGGGAGATAGGTATCGGGAGATAAAACATAAAGAAAAAAATCATAATTCGACAGAAAATGACACTTCGTAAAAAGACTGGTGATTATACGCCTGACATTTAATTATAGTCTTAAGGTAATGTAATAAATGTTCAAGAAAATTCTTCAAACTTCAACTCCTAGCGCTGATAACACCACAGTGACTCCCGCCGTAAACGCTTTTCACGACGAGTTTACACAATCATTAGAATGAAACGTCAAATTTAACGAGATGCCCAAACGAAAATACGATGAGAATTTTATTACTCGGCATTTAATTGTCCTCTTGACTTTAATTGAAAACGGAATACTGTAGCGTTACGTTATTTTTGTATTCATTAAGCCTCATAAACGAGATGGATATAAAAATAGAAAGGGAAAAATGTCTTGTATTGTGTTTCATACTTTCCCTCTTTCATTATGTAACTGAAGCCTAAAAAGCTGGAATCACATTAAGACCGATTCACATTGTCTGCAGCGTTGTGAGGTTGGATTTAGCGCTTAACCGACGGTCAGCGCGTGCCGTTCGATCATCGAACGTTATTGACGCACACATTTTTCAATAATTAGTTAAGGTTATTATAATTTTGAGAAATGTTTATTTATAATGTATGTGGAAGGTTTTAGTTATCCAAAACACAAGGAATTCTTGAGACCAAACAGTAACCCTGTACGTAGCGATTGACCATGCCCTACTGCTTAACCAAAGCACTACATAATTGGTTCTGTTTGTTGTACCGACATAATAAATATAATTCAAACTTTGTTCTGTTTTCGTTTCTGCAAAAGTACACTTTAATTTAATTGCGTTCTCTTTTTAAATGTTAGTAAAACACTGCTTAAGCGAGTCAGAAATAGAATATTGACTGAGTGATGCCTGTTCAGTTGGGATACCAATGATGCTCAATAGTTTGGAACTACCTTAATTTGCTGAGAAAACAAAAAGGCAGCCGGAGTTGATTTGTAAGCGAACAAAATTATTTTATTTCATACTCAAATGCTGAAACAATGGAGTTGCCCGTTGAATTCTTGCTGAGAACAATAGATTTTCAGGTTTCACGCGTATACCTTTTCACCTAAACGAAAAATATAATAATTTTGTTTTAAACCAATTACATTAGATATTATAATGTTTCTTTTGTTTTGATAAGGAACCCTCAAAATAGTTACCCTAAAGATAGATCGCAGTTTTAAGTTTGTAACACATATTCAGCATAATGTATCTGGATACTGGTGTAAATCATGTTTAGATAAGTATCTACCTAAATGCGTTGAAAGTGAGAATTGAAAGCCATATTACTACATACAATAGATACTTGTAGTGTGATAGAATTCACGCTAATGGATTCTATTCTGCTCATAAAAGCAAGCAAATACAAGCACAAAAGATTAAAAGGATCTTAAGAGACACCCACGCGAACCTAATAAGAAGGAGCGAGCTATTGTTTATTCAGCACTTAGCAAAGACAACAAGAGGACTCGTGTTGCCTTGAGTCGTCAGAATATCGCAAATGATCTTCAAAGATAAGCAACTCCGGGTGCAGCCAGTCACTGGGAGCGTACGGGCGAGGGGGGAGGGTGTAAAGCACGAGTGGGGTCACGAAGTTGTGACAGTTCTGTTGACACTCATTCCAGCTTACTGCCATTGATTTGTTGTTTCATTCTGGTGGTGCTCAGTAGAAAATCACCAAGGCTGTCAACTTATGCTACGCTGCCACTGTATTAAAGGCTCAATATCACAATGTTTCAGAATAGGTACTAAATGTTGTAAGTTCTAACGTTTATTCCCGGTAAAAAGAAAATTCATTAATGTCAATTAATCGATCCCCGGGGCAGAAATTTAAATGATGAATTTAGGTTTCAGTTCCCGGTCTGGGTGTTTGTGAAATTGACTTTATGTGTCCATGGCATCCACGCTTGTGCAGCGTTATTATTATTATTATTATTTCTCAAATACTTTACACGCACAGGGGTTGGGTGTAAAATGTCAAGGGCTAAAGGTCAAACTTGATGGAGGGACCGAGGCGAATGGAGACAGATGTCAGAATTATGCAAATGTACCGCCGCGCCACCAGGATAAGCAGAACCATATTTTTTTGTCTATGAATAAGTAAAAAGCCATTTCTGCGTCCAAAACTAAATATTCACCTGTAATAATGTGGATTACATTAAAAATGACACGATTTGTCTCTAATACCGTAGATCAATCGTGCCATTTCGAATTTCGTGTACTCTTACTACTTATTTTTGAATTATTGTTCCTATCATGCACAAGTACTCGTGGTTTTTATATTACTACAATATGCGTCTTAGGATTTCAATTGTACCTTACTTTAACATTTAGTTTCGAGCTCGCTAGGAACCGAAACTTTTAATGGTCTCCTCACAAGTTTTCAATTCGTTACTACCTACTCCTGAGAAGTATATTGGGTATAACCAACTAAAATCTACGGTACCTTAACACAATTTTCTATGAAAACATAGGTAGCAAAGTGAAGTGAAAATATAAAAGTTTTTATCAAATTATACACGTAACACTGACGTCAAGGTCAGCGTCAGGCTTCGGCGAAAGGATCGGGGCGAATGGAGAAAAATGTCAAAATTATGTAAATACTGTTTCGTGGACCGAATAAAGAGAAAAGCCCGGGCCTCAGTCTAGAATTTTGAGAGCTTGATAGTAAATTTGTTACGAAATAGGTTGTAAAATTATTAGAAAGGCTCAATGAATAAATTGTAAATTTACTTTTCCACTTAAACAAGCCTACTTAATTATAAGGGCTTAGGATATAAATAAATTGGTGTTTCATAGCAGATAACTTAATTGACTTAGTTCTGTTTAGTTATATACTACTGATTGGATGGACTCCTTCACATAACTAATTTACGAATAACCAAAATTGCAGATGGTATTGTACATAATAATAGATAGTACGAGTACACACATTTGAACACCTACGTAGAATCTGTCTCATTGGCCGTGTGAAATATGGAGAACTAAACGTTTATTTAACAACTTTATGTATATAATTGTAGAGATAAACTTTTTTCATTTCTTTTTGACTTATTAAATATGCTCGTAGTGATAAACAATAAAGTAGATGGTAGAAATACGATAGGTTATAGCAATAAGTAGAGGAATGAGTTCTTTTCTTTGACACTTTTTAAATACAATACCATGGAGTATTTGACTTTATTGTGTGGATTTTAGAATCCACTAGGACACAAGGTACCAATGTACCAAGGTTCCGAATTTTATAATTTGCTCAAAATGTTTGTCTACGAGGACGTAGGTATATTTCTGCGTCAAAATTTAATATACGCCCATAAACATTTCCTCTTCTCACATTAATAAATAACGATTCGGTAAATCAAGTACGATTCTAAAACAAAACGGAATAATCCGATAGATTCCCTCGAATCCTCTAAGCTGTAGAGATTCACCTGTATTTTTCCCAGAAATTAATTAAACTTCTCAGTGTTTAATTTAAAACTAGTTAAAGTTGCATCTCTAGTTAGATGAGCTTCCATAGCCATTGCATCCAACTTGCCGAGACTGGAATTTTCTCGGAACTCTCCACATTGCTTTAACTCTTCAAGACCTTAGTCGAGTGTCTTATGAACATGATATTCTTTGAGTTTGTAATAAGAGCAAGGGGTTTTGCTAAATTAGTAATTAACTTATGGCTGAAGCATCAACTAACATAGATTTTTTATATACGATATAAGTAGACTATAATTTACTTGATCACACGTAGTGTCTTAATCATTCTTCATTGAATACAGTCTGTTTGGTTGTTATCACCGCTTATTCATTTTCCATTTCCAACCCACTTCAAAAAAAGGAGGAGGTTATCAATTCGCCTTTTTTATGTGTATTACCTCATAACTTTCGACTGGCTGAACCGATTTGGATGATTCCTTTTTCATTTGAAGGCTAATGCTTCCCGTTTGTCCAGTGTCCGATTTAGTCCAGACAACGGGAAACGCGAGAAAAACGGGTTCCACGGGAAAACCATATAAGTCTTAAAGTTAATTATATGCGCGACAACTATTATGTTGGTTGATGTTGGTTTGTTTCGTAACGCGAGATCCTTTTTTGAATCCGGGAAATCTACCTAAATCTGAGTAGATTATGTTATAGCAGCTTCAACGGTCCATCTCCAACATCTTCGTTGGCAGCGTTTCAACCTTTTAACATATATGAGCCATAAATATATCAGATCCCTGCTCAGACAATACCTTTATATGTACGCAAATATTTATCTACTACACAATACCTACATTTCATTCTTCTCTGTTCGGGCAAAATTGGCTCACTTTTTATGAAAAGGTTATTTGAGCCGAAAGGCGAAAGCATTTTTTGTGCCGTGTTAACTCTACTGTTTGTCACTAAAATGGGATAAAAAACTGTTACATTTGTAACGCTTAACGTTTCGATAGACGATTGACATCAAATGCAATTTTGTTACCGTTTTAACAGCGATATTTTCTAACTGTGGTGACAGTTTCTCGTCTGAATAGGTACTTGCAATATAATTTACCTTAAACTGTAAATCGAGCAGTTGTACGGCGATATAAATATACATATTATTATATATTATTATGTAGGTACTCCACTGATAGTGTAGGTTTTACAGAAGAAACTTTGGCGGCGGTCGGTAACAAGTTGGTATGTACATAATTTTATTGTAACATCTGCGGTTGGTAGTCAGATATGTGACCGGTAGTGGCACATATTGATATAAGCTTCCATGCTTCTAAGGCCACGTTAAGCCGTCATTCTCGGCGTGGTCAAATGTGGTCACAATTTCCATGTAGCAGAGTTGTGGTAACAACAAAAACATGCCTTTGCGATAGAGGTTAGTTCGTCTACACTGTTTATTTAGTTTAAACGTGGTTTGTATTCATTATGAATTACGCATTTTAATAGTGCGCAAAGCAGTTTTTGGAGGAAAAGGGGAGATCTCCACCAGGCGATGTCACTGCCTGGGAACCGCGGTTCGGTTGTTAACTTCGGGTCATTGTATTTATGCAGATATTTTAGAATCATCCTATTGCGCGTTTGAGGATACGTCATCTG
>DWQK01001926.1:0-14292 GCA_018231225.1 Noctuana stator
TTATATGTATAAAAGTTCACAGTTTTTCTGTAGTGTATTTAGTATCAGCATTGCACCCGTGCGAAGCCGGGACGGGTCGCTAGTTTAATAATAATTTATAGGTAATTTTACAATTATAAGTTGCTAAGTAGATTCTAAGTCCGATAACATTCCACGTACGATATTATCACAATACTCATCAAGTGTAACCATGAAAGATACTAAGAACAAGTAGTTATCTTATCACAATTTTTTAATGCAACCGAGTAACCAAGGACTTAAGTTCTCATAACCAAATAAGGTGCATGTTACTGTCAGGGTATGGGCTGTCCTTATGAAGTTCGATGCTCATTACCATAAGCATAAATAAAGTTGGAGATAACATTTAATCTACCAGTCGCATGCTCTCAATGATTTCTGTCTCTATCGTTACGCTGATCACTACTCCGAAGGTAAGCACTAAATCAGTTATAGCAATTTGTTCCCTTATCACCAAGTGGGAGAGAAAGGTGAGCCCTGTAAATAATATAATTAAATATTATGAAATTCAGCTTCCCCGCCTTGCCGTTTAATAAATTTTCAAGCAACTTTTAACTTTAACGCAATATTAGTACTTATAATTATTATTTTATACGTATAGGCGTTTTATCAATACTTTTTAATCCTTCATCGTTTACGTTGTCACGTGATTGTGGCGGAGAAAGTTCGCATAAGTACCATTACTGTATCCAATTACTACATAAAGTAATTTAAAATAATGAAATGTTAAGATAAGATTATTATCACATTGCTTCGAAGTATTGCGTAAGTAGAGACCCAGAATATTGAAGTTTCGGCCAGCCATTGTTTGTTTTAATTTCTTTTGCTCGATCTGTATAAGGGATAAACAAAATTGGAATTAATCACGCTCAAATGAGAGTCATATTTCAATGACCACCAACGCAGTGTATTTGCATAATGAGTAAGTGAATAAATGGCCTTTTTGTCAGGAACGTTGCTTGTTCGGGAATATTCTTTTGGAACGATGTTTTTGTGTTTCGTGTCCATTACTGTGTCGTGAGCTGCTTTAAGAAGCTTTTAAGTTGCAGGCTGGAAACGTCTTTATTTAAAAACGAAACCTTAATATTTTCTTTATTGTACAAAATTTAAGTGCGACTTCTTTGTTCAAATTATATCATAATTATTTACCCTATAAAATACAAGCTGTGCCACGCGGTTTCACCCGCGTTAAGAATAGTAGCGTAATGCTTAATAGCCTAACCTGCCTCATGAATGTAGCTATCGTATACAAAAATAAGTTTTCAAATCGGTCCAGTAGTTTCTGAGATTAGCGCGTTCAAACAAACAGACTCTTCATGTTATGTTATTAGTATAGATTACTCTATGTTATTAGCACAGATTACGGAAATGGTATTTCACAGGGTACCAATTATATTTATAATTATAATCAACACAATATTTCTACTTAGTACTAACACAATTTGATGGTAGTGTGTTTTATTACCCTTTAGATTAATTAGTAGCAATCTTTGACCAATTGAATCTACATGCACGTTTAGTTCCAAGCGTTGCTTATCTAGCTCTTCTCAAAACAAATCACATCTGTAACAAGAACTTCGTACATGAGTTGAATTACTTGGCGAGGTTTCGTAAGGTATACTTTAGTTTATCGTCCGTGGTACAGAGCAGATACCATCGGGTCACGGGTTCACGTCCAGGCGAGTGCGGTGGCACGCGAATTTATTGAAATTTCAAAAGGAATCTAAATTATTAGTTACATCGGTAAGTAGTGGTACTATTTCGTAATGTATACTAATATATAAAGCTGAAGAGTTTGCTTGTTTGCTTGGTTGAACGCGCTAATCTCTAAAACTACAAGTCGGATTTAAAAAATTCTTTTTGTGTATGATAGCTACATTCATGAGGAAGGTTATAGGCTATCAAGCATTACGTTACAATTCTTAACGCGGGTGAAACCCTGTGGCACATCTTGTTTATTATGATATGATCTTAAGATATTTATAAAATTACTTTCAAGTTTGGAAAGGGATTTATCAGAACATTAAATATAATTATTTGACACTTATATGCTATGGTAGAATAGCAGTTTAGACAGTGGTTTTTGTGTTAGAATGTGATGGGTTAGACTGTACTGTATTGATGGAGTTACAAGTGTTGTGTGGCGTCATCGACAATGTACGACTGTGGGCCTTAAAACCTAACACTCGACATACCGTAATATGCGTCGTGTTTAATGGCAAACCATTGTTGCTCGCTCCGCTCTTTAGAGACGTTATAAACAGTGATTTGTGGTCGGTGCACGCGTTAAAAGTGCAGCATAGTCACATAAATAATGACGCATTTTCAGTAGGAATGTACGAACGCATTTAAGCGAAGATAAACTTGGAGATACATGAATGAATTGTAAGTTGTAGACTTTAGGATCTTATGAGAAAAAAGCTGCGATTATTTTGTTGGTGGGGTAGACAAATAAACTTAGAACTAAAAATGTGACTAGACATTCAGAATAACTGACGGAGAAATACGAAGACACTAGAAAGATCTAATTTAAATTTTGACATAGAACGCGTCATGGCTTAAATTAATTTCATTACAAAATAGTCCTGTAGCATTTCTGATACAATATTTTTATACCGTGAACAGAGAAGTAGATACACATGCAAAGGCAAGGAGAAAAAGAATTAAACATTGCTCTCTACAGGACGCCTTTAGTCGCTACACGTGTTCGTCGGAAGGAAATGGACAATTGACGTCCTGGGAACTAATTCCGTTGCATTCTGGTGTTCGTGATGTGAACCGACCGTCCTATTAAACTATACCCGGACCCGGCTAACACTGTAGATTTCAGATAAGTGGTAAGTGATTTCTGAAATAATCTACTAAACAATGAAATTCTGTAGATGTTTGGAGCTCAGTTAAAAACTATAATAGTATTTTATTTTTATCACCTCCACGATATTAGACTCCATAAGAGCATTTGTTTATAACACATATGTGTGAGCAACTGTTAGTTTCACAAGTTTTCGCTATAACTGGTGTAGTGACCGCAATTTAGAAGTAAACCAAAAAAAAATTACCATCTGCGCAAATATAAGTTAAGACACTTGACGTGTGGCAAAAGAAACACGGTTTGAGATGGGCAATGAACTTTAAAAACGTTTAGAATTTCGAGAATATATACTGTTTTTTATTGGTGGGAACATAGTTAACACACAAGAGGCATTATGGCGCAAGTGAACGAGTTTGAACCTAAGCAAAAAAGATTTCTACGTGAAAATAATTTAAAAATTCAGTTGGGAAAAATATTTAAAGTTAGAGGTACTGATATGTTAAATTTATCTAAAACCTTTTAGTAATTCTTATTTGATAAGAGATAAGTACCTAATATTTGGTAATAATGGTAATGATGGTAGATATTAATACTTCGGTAGATTAGTTAGGTTAGTAGGTACATGCCAAGTCTCAAGCAAGTATTAATTAACTTCTAAGATTAAACATCCAATTGAAGATCTAAATATATATGGGAATGTGGCTATTTAAATTCGTTACCCACTCAAGTGAGCAAGTACCCATAAAACTAAGTACCTTAGACATAGTACATTAAAGTCTAAGTACGCATTTTTTCGGCACTTACACTTAATATATGGACCATAACTGCTTGAAACTAGCGAAATCACTCTTGATTTGCGGTATACAAATATGGACCTTGGCTATTAACATAAATGGTTTCATTTTGAATGACAGGCATAGCGTTTTGCAGCCTATAAAGTGATTTTCATCATTTTTCACCTCCACAAAAGGTTTCTACACCTACTTTAATACCTCTATTACATGAGAAACTATAACTAGATACCATTCAAGAAAAAATACACGATTTTTTTAATGATTTCTTGTTCTTCAGTATAGTTAACTAATTCTAACATTTGGTAGGAAGTATGTTAAGTAAATTGCACTAGTACTTTCCATTGCGCAAATACAGAAGTTTTAAACAGATACAAGAATAACTGAAATTGTACTTTGTTGTCTAGACATAAAGTATACTTTTGAATGAGTGCGAGTGAGTACGGTGTACAAAATTTTATCTCAAGTAGCTAACAGAAACAAAATAGAAGGTTACGAAATATTTAAATGAAATCGAATTCCCGGTTGTCTTGTAACTTGTCGTATAGTGTTTATGTGACCAGATCGCAGTTGTTCAATAGTTATTGTTTACAGGAATTAGAACTTAGATTTAAACCAAGGAATAGATAAGTCTTTATTGTACACCAATTTTCAAAAGAATGACTGAATTCTCAAAAGTATATTAAAGAGTCAGACCATCCTTAGGAAACAGGTAGTTAATCTTAAGGGTAACTGCACGGAGAGGGAAGTATTTGTTATAAAAAGGAGAAAGAGAAAGATTAGGAGAAGAACCGGAAGGAAATGGAATCAATATCCATAGACAAAACGCCTAGAGTATCAGTCATAAGGACGGATGGTCGCCTTAAATAACGTGTCTCTGATACTCGCACCTCCCTATCCGAAACAAAAGATTGAGATAAAGATCCATTCAGCGATTTATTACTTAGCTTCCAAGATGGAAGTTAATCTTAGCAGTAGTTTAATACGGAACTTAGTCCATTAGAAGTAACTTAATTATTTGACCTACCAAATAATTCTTCATATTATAATGACAAAATCATTTAAAATCTATGAACTTATACGAAGTTAACGTTAAATTATGGTAAAACTAATGTTGGTTTCAAATATTTCATTTATCATCGTTAAATTTCTGTCAAAAGATCGTGATAAGATTGGGATAAATAGGTTGATAAGTTCTGATTGATAAATTCTGGTGATTTGACATACCTAATAGATCCATAATATAAAGCTTTCATTTAACAAAAGCAACATCAAGCACCATTAGGTTAAGACTCTTAAGGTTGATAATTGGTTGTACTACGGGTTGCAGCAGAGTGAAGTCTATACTAGGTTAATAGGAACAATTGCCATGCATCTTGACTCCAGATAAAAGAAAGATGGTATCACTTATCAGGCCAGCCCTGAATACCAATTGAATGCCACCAGATGTGTCTTTGTCTTTAAAAACAAAATAATACCAGTTTTCTGAGTCGATACCTCAGTTGATTGCCAATTTATCAACAATTCGAACGCCAAATGGCCCGTGAGATTTACACGGAGTTGCAGAAATCTTCTTTAAAGCTAATGACATATGATATCTCTGCGTATCTTTTTCCATTAATGTAACACTGATGTGTAACTCATGTAAATCATGTTGGACTACCACAAGTTACTATGTTCCTTTGTATGGTGTCAGATAGCACTTTGGTACTATTTGCATTTAGACGTATATGGGACGCAGTTATTACATGTTCTTTTGCTGGCTCTTAAAAAAGTAATAACGCTTCACACTCACAGCCCCATACTAGGATTCCCTGTGTCGTGGGTGCCATGGACACACACAAAGACAAATGCACAAACGCCCAGACCGGTAACAGAAATCTAAATTCATCATTTAAATTTCTGCTCCGGGGATCGAACCCGGGTCCTTTCGAATGGTGGACGACATGGTAACCACTAAGCAGGGGTGCGTAGGTACATTATTTCGTTATGTTTCAGAAAGCATCAATGGCTAATCAAGCAGAAAGGAACAATGAGTCCTCCGAAGTTAACGGTACGTTGGTCGAGAACGGAGAGGATTATCCGGGAATGAGAGGATCTATCAGTGCTCATGCATCTCCATGCCCGAGTGGAGAGCTGCGATGTGTCGACGGAAGATGCATCACACTGGCTCAACTTTGTGACGGTACGATTGACTGTTCAGACCACGCTGATGAGGACAATTGCTATACGTGAATTCCAAAATGTTAGCGCTACAACTACAAGGGGGGAAACATGAACGGGATATAAAGGGAGATTATATTGATGATTACATTCAATATTGAAAAATTGAGTTACTTAAAATAACACCTAATTTATTTCTGAAAGCTGTGTGTTTATGAAACTTTGAAAAATCTTGACTAGGTAACAGGGAATGAACGTCGAACGGACCAAATCAAAAGTTATGATATCTTTCTGCTTCTATTTCTTCTCTATTTTTATTTTTATCTACCACTCCCATCACGTCCCGTTATTTTTTTCGCTCTTCATACTTTAGCTGACTCGTGGGTTGTTGTAAATAAAAATAGTGGCTTTAGAATTACACTAACTGACATGGTGTTGATGCCTATGTGATAAGGTGTCTGTACAAACAAAATGATTTAAACAGCTAAGATTCATTTTAGGTTTTGTTGCTACTGACATTTAGTAATTTTAGACTAGAGCTTACGGCTAATTTTTTATATACTTAATATTCTTGTCTCGTTTAGTAAATCATCAATAATCATTTTAATTTTTGCAGAAAATAATGAAGGAAGTATGTAGGTACCTATAGGATATTTTATGTATGTAAGTTTTAAATTAATATAAGCCTATATTTTATACTTGCTCGGCTTTTTTAAGGTATTTATAACAATAATAATAATACATAACTAATCGTCAAAAACGTTTTATAAGATTTTAGTTTTAGCGACTAAATTAGACAAACCCTATGGTACCCTACGATACCCTAAGGTATGATCTATAAAATAAGTAAGTACCTAAGTATTGATAAGGCTAATCAAAGTATTCATACTTAACAGTTATTTGTAAATTCAATAACGGATTTTTTTACATATTATGAATGTGTGTCTAGTTAAGCTATTTGAGTAATGTAGAAGGTATAAGCTGTGATAGTAATGCATGGTTTAAATTCATTTACCCATTGGTTCAAGTTGTATTAATACTCATTTTGATTCTCTAGGTTGTTTAGGTAAAAATTCTCATATTTTAGGCTATCCGTCCCTACCTGCTATTGACTTTATCAGGTTACATCTAAATTGTTCCGTCCATTGACTAGGATAAGTTGTAAATAAAGTTAGAAATAAATAATTTATAGTATTTATATAGTTAGTTACTAAAGCAACAACAACATTTTATAATTATTACTCATTTAAGAACTAAAACTTTGATTAGGATATTGAAGTTTATTAAGGAATAGTTAGATACGACAATACATTTAATTTAATTCTGCGTAGTTTAGTATCCCGTATCACGTAGGCTTTTATTGCCCTATTAAAATATATTTTTGATTACCTTTATCTATATCAAATATATTATTATCGATGTTAATTTGATTTGTATCAAGCTTTTTTGCAATTAAATGCACTGTTCTTGTATAGGTAGTATTAGTAACATATTCACAATATTAATTCATACATTTTTACTATGTATTTAAGTACATATTATCTATATTTTAGCTCCAAAGTGACGTCATAATACTTTTTATATTATGTAGGTTCAAATTATAGGACGACCACGATAGATATGTAATTATTAATAATTGTTGTACGTGCACCAGACCCTTATTTAAAAGTAATCAATATTTTGAAATTGTGATGGATACCTGTATTGTATAAAAAATGAAAGTTTCTATTCACCGATATTTTTAGTTTCACTAACAATTTTACCTACACTTACATAATAACATAACATATATTTCATATCGTAATATGAATAATGTAGTAATATTATCAATATTATGTATAGTTGAGTGACGGTATTTAAATGTTTTTATTTGAGAATTTGTACATCGTTTAGTAATTAGTTTATGAATAAAACAAATTGTAACGACAGGTTCTTTTCACATGTAATTAATATTTTTTGTTTGTATTTTACTCGTAAGTACCTACCTATATTGTAAAATGAAACAAAATTCCCTTGAATTGAAAGAATAATATTATTTCCTGCTCCACAAAATAAAAACTATTTTATTGATAACATAAGTATTTACGCATGTTTACGTTTATTGCACTTAAACTTAGATTTAGTTTTTACTTTTTTATTTAACTTGTGTAATTTTGGTACGATAATAAATATATTGCCATGTTTTATATCATTTCTTTATTTGGTTTTTCTTCTTATTATTCTTCTCGTTGACTCTTTTGTTACGGATTAACAATAAGTTAATATAATAGATACGCACGTTATTAATAAAGTGATAACAGAAAAGTACCTAGATAAAATGAAACTGAACTAAATATTCATTAATCGCGATTCGATTACGTTTTTCCATTACGGAGTCATTTCATCAGTCTCGACGTAGTCGGTAGGCAGTGCCACGGCTCCGCAAAGGAGCCACTGTTATGAATTTGGTTGTTATGTATAGAACTATAAAAGCAGCGACTGGTACATATATACGTACCCTATACCTAATTCACATTCTTAAAGTTCTCTCGCGAAAAATTGTGCAATTCGCAGCAACATTGAAGTTACCCAAGTAGGTTGCAATGTTTGTGCGCGCAGACTTTAATGACCTTATAGAAATTCAAACTGAGTTTCAATTTTTGTAAACAACGAATAAAAGAAACCTTAATCGGTTTAGAAGATACTTATAAAAATGTAATCTACCAACACGAACTCATAGGAGTCCAAAATTTACGCCAAATCGGGGCATGAGGAATTTCTTTCCATTTACATATTAATGCACATGCAATAAGCAATAAGAAAAAACGTTTAAAAATCTTATTTTAAAAACTCAAATATTTAATTCCTTGCCAAATTCGTAGGTCTTTTCTTTCTCTTTAAATTTTGTAATTTGACTTTTATATTGATAGTATTCTACTGGTATTGTATTGGTAGTATTCAATAGGGTGTAGTACCTATTCCCTATTGAATACATTATTGTTATAGTGTTGTATACATTACAAACCTACATTATAGACATTAAACCAACGCTGATAGCAGTGAGAGCCGTTGATAACTATATACCTACCTACATAATAATAATAATGATTTGCGTGGCGCCAATGCGGTTCATAGTTTAGATTTGCTGCGGTTTAAAAAACACATACAACACCTTAATTATAACAAGACAAGTGTTAAAATAATTATGTTCCTCGCAGATAAACGATCTACAATGTTAATCTATTTATTCCGTTCACGCTTTGTGATCTGCATTAGGAATGGTGAGTCACCGTAGTATCTGGTAGAGCTATCGAATAGTTTCCTGTAGGTACCTCATACTTAGGTATATCTTCCCAAAACCTTTTTACAATATATTTCTTTAACGTAAAGGCATAAAGTTTGATTTTAAACGTCGTTTGATTTTTTCATCCATGACCTTATACAGTTAGATTTGTTAAAACTTTTTGTACGTAAAGATGTTTTTTTTTTTCATTCATAAAAGCTAACGATTACCTCATCGCAGTCGCCCACTGATATTTGCGCAAACAACCAGAACTCTTTTTATAGAAATTCAATCATTTACAAGCTTTTCCCCATCATGTTTTTGATAGATTTTTGCTGGATTTAAATATTCTATGTTTATAACCAGAAAATTTATAGAGTCTGCCGCCTATCACCCAAGTATTTTTACATTAGAACTACAGATTGTTTTCGTTTACCAATGATCTACTCGTAAAGTCGTAATAAATGGCTATTTCATTTAAATTGTAGGCAGACATTCCCAGCATAACAATTGCTAAAATCTAGACAAGTTTTTACTAGCGCTGAACGATTTTGTCACTCCCGGCCCTTATAGGTATATCAAGTAACAAGGGAAAAAAAACTTATAAATTATAAGTCGTCAAAAATACATGTATAAGTTGGATGTACCTACAACGCAACGTTTTGGCAACGTTACATATACTTCCTTATTTCCAGATAAGGAAAGTCTCTGATAAGGAAGTCAGGCTTATACAAAAATACTTAAATCTGTTTAATTCTTCTAAGCAGAACCAACCTTTATGTAACAGACTAACAGCAGTGAGTAAGGACTTGTTTGGGCTATACGGAATTGCATAATAACCACGGTCCGTAATTTGTACCTGTCCGATACGTTACGTGAGAAATATGGTTTAGGTACCTCTAGACGTCTATAAAATTTACGGGGGTATTCTGCAACGCTTACCTAACTTCATCGACGTTTCCGTATAAAGAAAGCATAACCGTTTTAGAGGGTTAACCAATAAAATCATAGAGTTATTCTTCCGCCTACTGGTCTGAGCAAGAATTACGTGTAGGTAAATCTATCTAATACTACGTAGAATCTAAACATCTATGATTAGAAACTAAACGTCAATGTTTTGACAAAATTTCGTGAGCTGATAGGTTAGTGATTACCAAAGTGGTGAAGGTTAAATAAGCAGATAACTAAGACGCAGAATAAAACACTCTTGCGTTTTTTAAAGCGTTTTGACAATATGATAATGAAATGTAGCAGAGGGGAGGGCGGCAAACATCAGCAAATCTTTGAAAGTGGTCTACGAGAAAAGAAATTTGGTAACCTCTGTGCCTGTGGTAGATAAAGTTAGTATAAGTATAATAAGATTAAAATATGTGAGACATAGCCACCACACGGATACAGTCACGTTATTGTAGATTCAAAAAAACAATTAACGCTATATCAAACATGTAGGTACTCGAAGAATGTAAAACGCTTCGAAACACTTAGGTTCTGGAAAATATCTACACACATCTAATTTCTGAGATTATGTGCACTGCATATTACTGAAAGCTTTTTACATAGCTTGTCATTTCCATGGTGGTAGATCTAAAGGCACAACGTAACTAATAAATACAGAAGGATTTACTCTGATCCGCGAATTGCTTATAAAACCGAAAATGACTAAAATGTGTGTAACTTAACTAACTTATAGCTTTACCAAGGAACTCCGCGTCTTGTAAAAATATGTTGTCTTGTTACAAGTATGCTAATGATCTGTAGACTATTCTAGGCTTTTGCGAATCTAAATAGTAAATGGGCTACGTAAGCAAGGACTCTTGCGAACTGACTCGGGTGTCATCGACCGTGCCCACTGCACTGGTAGAAAGCGGTGACTCATTCCGACCGGCTCCAGGCTGCCTTGACGGCATCTCTATAATGCAACTAGTGCTGTCTTCCTATCCCTAAATGGTATTTTATTAGGTCAAAAATACTCAAAGACGTTATAGTAAAAATGAAATGATTAGAAGGTTTTAGTAGATAATCAGATTGTATGGTTACAAAAACTAGGTAGACAGTACAACCTGACATTTACGTATACTTACGTACAACAACGTGATAGAAAGTTTTAAAATTCTAAATAATATACATATTTATTGTCCCTGAAAAGTGGCGAGTCAAATAGAGTAAGAAAAGTTAAATTTTCGTTTTAATCTTCCGATAGGTACACAAAGGAGAACTGTTAACATTTAAATGCCTATCTTATATCGATTGACGTACTCTCATTCCTCTGTTCGCAATGAAATCTTTATAATAACTCAGGACCTACTGAAATGTGTTTTCGCTTATAGAGCTCCACAGTTTACACTGGTTAAAACCAGCACTTTATACGTGGAAATATTTAGAAAGTATTAGTGGGTACATAAGTGTACGTACTTAGATCTCAATAAACCAGTCTCGAGGCATGAGGTTTGTTTACCTCAAGAATGCAATGTTTATTTACTTTCATTCTTCAACCGTCCTCCGTAAACCTGTCTTCTCCGTGTAGCCCGTAGACATAACCGAAACTAGATCTCAATACAGTCGGTCTAGTTGATTGAAGTAAGGGAATCGCAATGCCGTTCAGGTAGGTATTTTTGTTTTAACTTGAAACAAATGATTGCAAAGACTTATAGGTAAAATGGGTAACAGTAGGTACGCTATGCAGAACGGTGTATGATTTTAGTTTTTCATTACATTCCTCTTATGTGTAGAAAACACAATTATACACTTATGTTTACAAATATTATGTGTTCACCATTTAATTGTATTGATTAAAATTTATGCCCAGGTAGGTAACCTACATACGTATGATACAGCTACGGCAGCTATGCATGGTCTCCATGATTTAAGTATATAATTAAAAACAAATAATTAAATATCATCAGAGACACAATGAATTCGAAGCGCTCGATATATACCTATTACTGATAATAATACTTAGATGATTTAAAAGATATTGGTATGGACTATGGGTATATTTCTTAATTGTTAATTATTCATCATATATAGGTACATCATAAATAGGTAGCTACGTTACTTTTGATTACTTAGTGCAATAATGCCAAAGTAGTAGGGGAATGGTGTACTACTTATGGCATTGCTGAACTGAGTACGTTGGTGATTCATTTCTCGGAATTGACCTTGCTATGAGTCATTCGCTGGAAGGCAGAGTTGGGGATACCGCGCCTGTCTGCCGGTCGCTTGCACTAGACGCACTCCGCTCACTCAGAGCGCTTTTTGTTTAAAATCTTTTTTACATTAGATTAAATAATAATAAATAGTTCATAAAAATGTGTACACTTAAAAAACGAAGGAAAAATATATAAATTTTCGCTCAGAAGTTTTAAACTATTTTGTGTTTCCCAAGTTGGATATCATGATAACAACCATGACGTCATTCATATTGTTTAAGGTAAGTTTAAATTCTTGTTAATAAAAAAAAACTACAATATTATTATTTTTTTGAATTGTTTACCTTCAATAATCAAAATTAAACAAAAACAATAATAAGTATCATATTTGACCACATTTTATGTATCTGACGTTGACAATACGTCGACGTATTACGAGTTGAAGTACGGGAGTTCATTTAATATTTGCCGTCTCTCTTTAGCATGTATGAAGTATCGGTTTTTTTATATACAGTCTACTGGTATGCTAGTTTTTACTATACTATGTACAACTGATTGAAAGTAGGAGGATAATACTAAAGGACGTTTCTCAATGTTAGAATGAAATAGAAAGAAAAGAATGCGCGTGTAAACTGTAAATACTTCACTTTACTTGATGAAAACTATGTATATCTACAAAAACTTCTAAACAAAGTAGGTTATGTGTTTCAAACTTGTTTTGTTGTGAACTTGGTAAGTTTTTGATAACGCAATACAATACAATAATGAATTTAATTATTTGCTTGTAAATCGGGCTCGCGTAAACGCCGTAAATTTCGAAGAATGTCCAACAAGATTCGATCATCTGTGAGTCTTCTTAACACTTTGTTTATAAAAAGTATTAAATTTTTCAGACTAACTCGTTTTTGGTGAGGATGAATAGAGAGGATAATGTGAACTGGTTCCACGGAAAAATATCACGAGACGCAGCTGAAAAATTATTAAAGGAAGGTTAGTTGCAGTAATTTATAAACTATGTTGGCATAGTATGTTGGTATTTTTAGAGTGGATTAGCTGTATGTGTACCTAATCCAGTGTCTATTTGGCTTATAGAAGGTGAAGATGGAGTTTTCTTGGTGCGGGAAAGTAACACATCGCCTGGAGATTATGTTCTTTCTGTACTGCATCAGGTAAATTTGATATCAAATTAACATTTTATAGCAACTAAGCCTTGTTAAGTTATTTTAAGACACCAAGAGTTAAGGTGCTAAGTGTATTTTATTTAAAACTGTTCTTTTAATTCTACGTTTACTACAGTTTTTCAGTCTCTGATAGTTGGAGTAATGAAGAGCCAATTTCAAAAATGTTATGTCGTAATACTACATATTATTTTAATCATTTCTGCTCTGTTCTTTTTAGGGTGAAGTGGTACACTATCAAATCCGCAGGCATGGCGAAGATGCATTCTTCTCTATTGAAGAGCATACAACTGTGCACGGGCTGGACACATTAATACAGCACTATAGAGGGGACTCAAATGGACTTGTTACTAGATTATCTGTGGTGTGCAAGGGAGATCCACCACCTCATGAATCACGCACACAAGGAACTACAAATCTATTGCACCGGTGAGTTACATCACTTTTGAAACATGTTATCTTATTAGGTCTTGTCAAATCTCACATTTAAAAATTCTTATCAGATCTTGTAGAGACATGGACTTTGTTGAAATAGTTCAAAGAGTATAAAATGGGTCTAACCATGTCGGTAGGATTATACTTAAAATATACTTACATAGACATTAAATTAATCATTTGTCTTATGAATTAAGCTAGATAATAGTTGTAATATAGATAAAGTACTTTTAGGCACAACAAGGCTGCAAGAACTAAATTTTTAAAATTTGCAAGACTTGTTGATATAAATACGGTAGTAAATTAACATCGTTCCTAAATGCTATAAGGTAAACCTGTAGAGTAAATGAAATATATTTATGGCTTCAACCCTTTTTATGTCCCACTGCTGGGCACGGGTCTCTCCTCAGAACCGGGGAAGGCCTGGAGCATACTCCACCACGCTGCTCCAATGCGGATTGGTGGAGATACGGGTTAGTGGCCA
>DWQK01001927.1:0-14292 GCA_018231225.1 Noctuana stator
GGGGCGCCTAAAGCCGATGTACTGTGTTTTTGACGTTCATCGAGTGTATACAAATACCTTATGATGAATAAAAATGTGTTTATTTTATTTTTATTTTATTATTTAACCCAGCGAATACCCAGCAAAGCGGGTGTTTACAAGTAGTATGTAAATAATTATTAAAGAAAATACATCATTAATGCACAGTAAGAACTAGGCAATAGCGATGGATGACTTATCTAAGTTTGCACAACGCCAGATGTGTTTTAACTCTGACTCATGCTAAGTAGGTGTCGCTGTCTTGCATTGATTTGCCTACCAACTCTCTCTTATTGTTGTTAATAACCAGGTTTACAATTTACATTCTCTCAATCGCTCGAGTTGTAAGTTTCAGAGGCGGATGTACGATGCAAAGCGTTGATTGGCTCTTGACTTTGATTTACACTTTCAAAGTTTGAGATGATAATGTTGTCAGAACCGAACACTCTACATACTCGTACTACATTGACAGCTGTGTGTAGAAGATCACTGTTAAGTATAAAATATGCACCTATTTAGGAATGTAAAAAGTTATTAGCATATTTAATAGTCCGTATACAAGTAAATGTTGGAATTTACTTGTATACAGTACCTATTATAAATTGTAATGTCTAAAATATCCATAGATACTTAAACGCACCGGAGTAAAACACTTCTATGTATAAACTCTAAAACTACTAACTGTTACTACTCAAGGAAGAACTTGGAAGTATATAGGTTACAGTTACCTACTAGGTGACCTGCATCCTTATTTATGCTTTAAATATAACTTATTTATAAAAAATAAATCTAATGCTCTTAAGTCGTGCGTTCAACGTCAGGAGGTAAATAACCACTTAATAATTGCGACTATTGCACTAACGTCTGATGTAACTGGCGTCATTTGTGAAATACCGTGAGAAATGTTTCAAGCAAATTAACTTTCCGTCATTATAGACACGCAAAGAACTGAACGCATAATGTCGAACAATTGTGATGATTAACGCGATATTAAATTAGCGGTTCAACAACCTATTGGCTGTCTTTTAATCTTTTTGTTATAAGAAATATGCGAATTAGAGAATAGGAAAGAGGTTTTACGATATGAAACGTTTGTTATTTTAATTTATAGTCGTTTAAAGGTTTAGGTAAATTCTAAATACTGAAAAACTGACAGACGGACAGTAAATTCTTAGTAATAGAGTTCTGTTTTACCTACTACCTTGGATACGGAACCCTAAAAATGTTTTTATTATAGCTTGGATGTGTCTGAAGATTGAACACATTTAATAAATAAGTCAAGATTCTCATCAGGTTTTATTAAATGCAACATTACGGAATATCATTCTATCATCTGCTAGATATAAACGAACGGTCGTTAACGAAACGGCACAAATAAAAATAGCACAGGAACTATATCGAATTACGGATGCATGATATTGTGTAATAAATATTTATTTAGCTGAGTCAATATGAGAGCGTATTTATAAGTGAACAAATGAATGGTGAAGTATTTATGAATTTCGATTGGGTCAACATTTTGCGAACAGTATCATTGTTACGTTAAGTTCCCAGTTCATAGTGGAAAATACATTAAAACAAAGTATTTCGTCGCGTCTGAACGCGATAATTCACTACCCACAGAACAGATTTTCATGCACTTTTCGCCAATGAACGGAGTGATTAATATACCCCGTCTTAGGGTGCATAATTAATTCATTAATATTTGGTTACATTACGTGGCTGAAGTATGACGATGATTAATGAAGATGACTGAAAAATCATGCTAACTGAAAGTTTCACTAGCGTGCGCTATAATATAATAACGAAACAATGTTGGTAGATAAATACTTAGTTTTAAACTTAAAAATTAAGCTTATTTTTCGTATTAATTGTATTAAATTAAATTACATTAACGTCTTCTGCACATCATTTACGTTATCTCTACATTATCGTAGATTGGAATGATTTATTTTCCAAACAATACGGACCAGTTGATTAATTTTCAGAAGGTTGTTTTTTATAAGCAGTTTGGCCGTTTTGTGCAGAACAAATCAGCAGTTTAATGTTTATAAAATAAGTAAGTATTATATATATACTGAAGCATAAACCTGAATTTAACGCAGCCTAAGCCGTTATAAAATTTGAGCTGGTAATTTTGTTCCTAAGATTGTAAATGGTTTTAGCAATGACGTCGGCTACGCGGGGCAGCTAGGCACGAGGCATTTATTGAAAGCTTTTGTAAAGCATTCACGTTAGTGATTGACAAATTGCCGCTTATCCCAGCGTGAATTTAGGGTTGCCAGACACTCAGATAAAGCTTTTTGGATGCTTCTCCAGGCTCAATTAGTCAAAATCACGAAAAAAGAGGCGTGGTAGAGGTCTGTCAGTTAATTTGAAATGTGGCTCTTATAGGCCCATAGCACATAGCAGCGTATGGGGGTTAATTGCGATTGGCAGATTGTTGTAACGCGACGTTGAAGCATGTGGATGCTTTTGATTTGTAAATAAATGTCACATAACATAATGTTTAAATTTGCCTCGTTTGTTTCCGTATTAAAAGAGAGAAATTTTTTGTTACCTTTTCGCATCTCAATTCTCAGTAAAAATCCACAATTAAGATGCCAATAAATACTGTTATGACAAGGTTCCAACTCAGGCTTGAGGCCTTGACAACCCTAAACATGATCGAGTACAACGCGCGACGCCGCGCCGCGCCGCCAACAATCATTAACCCGCGCCCCGTCTGCCCTGATCCTGTCCGGTCTCATTCTTCATGACACTTATCCGCATTATTTTCGCATTGTGAAAATAATCTGTCAATAAGGAGATGACTCATTAAATTTAGGGACAGTAAAAGGAACTTAGAGTTAAAAGATTGTCTTTGATGAATATTATTAAAGAATAGTACCTATATTATGGAAAGGTTTGTTAGATGAGGTGATACTTAATTAGAATTTCTTGAAGATCTGGTTATAATTTAAACTTGCTGTCGACGTATACACTCGTAGTATTTTTGTACAGTGACCTAACAACGATACAGCTGTCTCACTTTCTTGAATGAGGTCGTGCTCGAGCTTAAGACACGCGTAGCATTTCTGTTATCTTAGCCCTTTCAATTGCGTACTGCTTTCAAAAAGTGCTGGTGGAAAAACGGTATGTTGGTCACGTGCACGTACACAAACGTTCTCGTAATGTGACACTTCCGTTACGCCAGAATTGACTTGAAACACGTGATACAAATGATACAATTGATCTGATATGCAACCATTGTTTCAATGTAGGTACTAAACATGTCGTTACAGTAAACATGAAGTCGATAATTAGGAATTGCTAGAATGTGATGATGCTTAATTTCCTTATTAATCGTATCTCGTGTTTCATGTGTGCTCATCTTTACTGTAATGTAGGTATATACATGTAATGTATGTTGTTTGTATATGTAGGTATATTATGCATAGCGAAGACATGGTGGAATCAGTATTCAGACTTGTTCCTTATCCTGCTGATTTGGGCAGTCAGTATATTTTATATTCATTCTGTGGGGATATAATTTTATTGTTTAAAGATTCCTTTATTTTGCATCAGGTAATAAAAATATGAAACCGTTCGCTGCGGCACATTCCCAATATATGGAAGAGTGGTGATACGTTTATTTTTCACATACGGATTTAGTTTTCGTTTCAATCGAGTGCAAGCAAACGTCGGTGCCGTGATTTGACGTGATATTTCACGTTCCCATTCGCTGCTCGATTTCCAACGAGCAAAAACTGTCTATAGGTAGGTACTATCTATATAATAATATATCCTGTTATTCTCGCGGTTGCGGATTACTTGTGGCACCGTTTTATGTTTCACCATACATTTATTTTATTTCTACATTCAAATCGTTATTGAACCCTTGGTAATTTCTTTAATTATTTTGACTGTCGTAATAACTAAATTGCTTTTCTTGCGTGCCTACATAATTACTTCTTTTCCCTAGGTACCGAAGGTAAAGTGTATAGAATGATATATTAAAGAAGTATGAAAAGTGATTTACATTCAGTAACTCACTAAATAGAATTAACTTTTGAATCAAATATGCACGTCTTTCATCTAAATAGAACAGGGCGAAATTTACCATCATGTAGTAAATTTACTAATTATTAGATAATTTATTACAAAAATTATTTTAATCCTAAAATATCCCCTTTTCCTGGTTCCTGGATATAAAAACAGTCTTACGAGGAATATTGAGCCATAAAACAACTATTAAAATGCGGTTAATAAGAATTTCAAATCCGTCTTTATGAATCGAGTAACTTTCCAGCGACAGCGTATAATTTTTGTGATCGCTCTTTTTTAATTTAAATTAAAAAGAATAGGTTTAAATATTTTGTTATTGATCTGGCAAATGCCCAATACCAGTGGAGTCTGTCCATATTAGTAGGTATAGAAGTAAACATATAGTAAAACGAATTAATTTGATTGTTATTTGATTACCGAGATAATGACAAACATAACGTCGCTAATGTACAATGTGCATAACAAGCGTTGACGGAACCGGCCTCTTGTCGGCTATAATGGGACGAATAATGGTTTTTCTGCTATCGCCGCATGTATCAATTCAACGTAGGTACATGTTGGTTATTATTCGAGATACTATTAATAGTTGATCACGCGCCATATAACAGCCGTTTGACTGCCGTGCAAACCGAAACAAATCGGTTCCACTGACAGCCGTACTAAAATTGCTCTTTTTTTAATTGTAGGGCTGTAAGTAAATGCTGCAACGTTTTGCAAAACTTGGGAGAAGAATATAATTTATTATTTATATTTCTATTTAGGTAAATAATATTCGTCCCAATAGATAAATTTGTTATAAGTGAGAACCAATTTAAAAAGGTGTGATATTTTACTATCCTTTCAGATATGTGAATGTTTTAGGAAAACCATCATTATTATCATTAGATACTACTAGACTTGCTATTAAATAACATTATTATTATTATTTATCATCCAGTTGACAACCCTGCCTCTTCTTTTTGAGTATTTCGGCGAAGTAAAAAACCTTAGATACAATTTCTGCAGTCCATGTCTGGCTAGGCTGTTGTCAAAACATCTAAAAACTATTGCGTAAAAGAAACACGGTAATACCTACTTGCAAAAACTGAAAACGGAATAATATCAGAATTGAGCTGCAATATCGTCACCACTTAACATTTCTATTTCATATGAAGATGAAGGCGGATGTATTGTGAATTTAAATTGAACTGGAACTGAAGATATACTTTGTATGTAGAGAGTAGAATAATGCAAAAGGGATACATGAGCTAATAATAGAACTTTTTTATGGAAGTATTTTAATCATTGAATAAGAACATGAGTATACGAAAAATAAATAGTGAATGTACAATGTTAAACTAAGACAGAAAATAAGCGTTATTTATAAAATGCTAATCTGTCACCGTCACTTTAAATTAGTTACATCATTTGCATTTTACAAGCTTACAGCGAAACTGACTTTAAATATTTTCTCTTTTCACTATCTCATAAAAATATAGGTACTCATTTCATTATCAAAATAAAATTTCATAATCAGATTTTCATTTAGATTCTAAATACGTACCTAATAGTTCTCTCTAATTCCGTAAAAGTTCCGCTATTAATCGTGTTCGCACATTCTACTGTTCTCCATTTTATTACAGAACATGTATTTCGAAGCGCTTATAACGAATATGATAGGCAATTAAAGCATTTCATTTTCAAGGTCCATTGAAGAAAAAAGTGTTATGTTTTTCCCGTTTATGGCGATAAATATTATCGCAGAATATCCTGTATCACTTAACAAAATTTACCAGCTTATTTTCATTTGTTGGAGTGTAGTGAGATGACCAAGTATCCAGCAGGTTCTCGTGTTTTTTGATTATCAGCGAAAATTCTTCTTGAACTTCTAAACTATGTTTAATACTAATTTTATATGAGAAACAAAATAGAAAATATTACGGGCATAGGCGGGCTGATACGTTGGTTGAGTGAATAATAAAGCTGGTTGTGCGAACGGAGGTCACGTCCAGCAGCATGGGTGGCAATGGGTACTAGCATTTCGATGCCCGGCCCTAATGCTTAAAGCGTTGCACATTACTAGAATGTCAGTAATATATAATTTATATGCTCTAACTAACCTCAATATTTATTAAAAAATTTACTACTCATAAAATTAAAATTATAACTACTAAAACCTAAAAACTAAATAAAAGTAAAAAAAATTATTAAAGTTCAAGAATTTATTGTGCAGTCGTGTAATGATTGTGCTAAAGAAATATTTTTTTGGTGAAGATTTTGATGATAATTTTTTTATAATATTATTATTTATATATTAATTAAAAACGAAAGACAGGTTTTTTACATAAGTAGCAATACGTAGTATAAGTACCTAGTGCAACTTATCGCGCCTTACATGACAAAGTAACAAAAAATTACAATCTGCTTCCGACAAGGTATAGCTTAGGCGTATCTAATTGCTCCGACGATGAATTCTATACAAATCGAAAGTAATTAGTGTCACAGTTAGAATGCGATGTCGCGGTGTCATAAATATTGAAGGAGAAAGTGATTTATAAGCAAGAAAAAATCGTGAGTCTGATGTCAATAAAGCAACTTTCAAAGAGTTCTTTGCAACCCTTTTCCTATTCTTAAAATATTTTATACTAGACGTGCTGCGGCTGCGCTCGCAGAAAATTTTGTTTGTTAAAATTATAATAAAAAATGTACACATATAAAAAGTTTTTGTAGACATTTAAGTTAAGGCACACCGGTGATTACAGCGTCACTTACCCTGGGATCTATTTATACAGTAAATTTGTTTTTCATGCTCCGGTTTGCTTACTTAATCCATATGTAGAAAATGAAAAAAAATCCAGCCGGTAATTATCCTGCTGCAACGACGGGCCTCGCATTCGATTGTTTATTGCCTTCTCCACCGGATGTTTCTATTCCGTCCTATTTGGTCGTCATCGTATTTATATCCCGTGCTAGGCGAACGCGGAGATGAATTGAGTATGCAGAAGGTACTGTTTTGCCGATCTAATTTAGTTCATGCAGCTGGAGTTTTAAGGACCGTTTTAAAGTAGCAAGTTACTATTATTAAAAATTATAAAGTAAATTGTGCCTGAATTACTGATTTGATCTTTTTGCACATAAATAGGTACAAAATGCATGTCGTACAGAATTTTGATCCTCTACGACATGGATTATCATACGTATTTATTAATTAGTGTTTTAGATAATACTTTCAATCGAGTGTCCTCCTTTTTCGTCGTTCAATAATTGATCATCATTAAAATACTAACAAAAACAAAATAAATGTCAAGAACGAATATATTTTTTACAAAAAAAAATCATTAAAATAACAAGCGCCCGCAACGGTGTCTCGGGTAATAAGCATTATGGAATTATGGAATCCTAGAGGATTTGCCGTTGCGCCCAGAGCCCCAGACGTGTTCTTGCATATCACTCAACCCACTAGGAGATATACTCGTAGCAACGTTAGATGGTCTTGTAAATCTTCTTAATACTTATCCATTGATATATATTATAAACCTAAGAAAGCTACATGTATCTCGATTGCACTGATTAGATTGACATTAATAACTGTATTGTATTCTTCTGTCAAGCCTATTTGGATTTATTCATTGGTTCCAGCGGGGTGTCGATGGCAACCGCTGATTTTGTATGTAAGCACGTCCCTTGCAGTGTCACGACTGTGGTTGCACACTTTCTCCGGCACGATTGCCCCATATTGTAGCTGTAAAACTGCGACAAATCAAACTTTCAACAAACCATATAGATCAGTGTTAAATCGATATCATCCGTATCCGACAAATGTCTCAGTAAGATTTCTAGTAATTAAGAGGCGTGTCCGAAAATCCTTATCATAAATTGTTAGCATCATTGCCTTCGTAGTTTCATTGTTATAATATTATTTCATCCAAAACGATGACACATACCTCTATTGTGATCTAAAAATAGAGCATGTTTTCATAATACAGTTTGATGTAGGATTCAGTTCACGTTTTTGCATCTACATTTTATTATAAAAGAAAATAAATGCAGTTCATTGACCTACCTATGTACATATGTGATGTGATCTCAGATGGTTATTATTCGTTTTTGCTTTTGGATATCTTACATCGTGTGATGATATCACATCAGAATACGTGGTTGGGAATTCTCGCCATAACAAAAGTGGCATGCATGTGTATGTTTTATATACATACATAATACATATACTTACATTTAACTACATTAGTTATAGTGTATTATTTAGCAATCTGTAGCGCCATCTATTAGTGAAAGTTGCGCAACCATTACAGTTTTATTAATGTATTTTTATTTAGTTGAATGCATTATTTTGCAACGCGTTTTGTACATACATTTTATTATTTTGCCAAATTATCTTTGCCAAATTCAGAATCCTCGTGCGTAAGATGCTTTAAAAGGCACTAAAAGTTTTCTTTTTAGATACCTATTAAAAAATTATCGCATGCATTCTTTACGCAGCGATGCGGTTCGATACCGCGGCACGAGGTCGTGCCCTGTTCGCCACAATCCGACAGAGCATAACAAGCCACATGCTAACTTGAACGTTATTTTTACTGGTTCCTTTGCCATTATCTAA
This sequence comes from Noctuana stator, assembly GCA_018231225.1. NCBI lineage: Eukaryota > Metazoa > Arthropoda > Insecta > Lepidoptera > Hesperiidae > Noctuana > Noctuana stator. The sequence continues at coordinate 8,660 of DWQK01001927.1, forward strand.
TGTGTTATAGGTTTTTACGTCCAACTCGCATGAGAACACTTGCGCTTTCCCCCGATGCAATTAATTACCGATGTTATTCAACATGTGCTGCATTATTTCACGCTCCACGTGGCTGCCAGTTTCCCGATGCATATAGCTTGCACTTGCTATAATATAGTTCAAGCCGTTCTACACGATTTTAACATTTTTAGCTCACACAGACTCAACTTGCTTCATTGTGTTGAAATGCCGAGCTTGCAGCGTATGTCGCATTTGTATCTAAACTACAATTTAATTTTGACTTTTAATATCCTAATTCCTAACCAAGCAACACAGTCATGACGCCTTAATAAAACGAGATCAGATTTGTAAAGTGTTTGCTACCGATACCGAAAAATAGTTTAGTCCAAACGGAAATCTCATATGCGGGCGATGATTTTGTACATCCGCAGACAAGAATATTTCAAAGTAGGGCCTTTGAAGCGTTAAATGATGTCTTTAATGTTATAGTTTGTTCTTCATCGAAGCGTATTTAAATATATTATAAGGACTCTCTTTAATGATAATAAACATAAATTTGTTCTTATTATTTACCAAAAATAAAGTAAGGGGGCCTAAAGTAAAAATAAAGAAAAGAAACAATCACAACCACATTTTACTACTGCTTTTATGAAGACCGGTTTATTTGCCATTTCTGCGTTTTTCACTGCAGATCGCATGTAACGATGTGAACACAATAATCGTAAAGAGGGGGTCCCTTGTCGAGAAGTGCGCAAACTGTCCGCGCGGTGATAAAGGAAAACGCATTACTTCCCCTTCGAATAGCGAATGGGGATTTTTCCTTAAAAGAAGCCCTTCAAAATGGCGGCTCAGGTCATTAATGTTCGTCTCAAAAGTACCCAAATTTAAAAGTTCACTTCCTCCTCAGTTATAAGATGCCGGAATGTTGAAACAGTTACATAAAAATAAGGAACAGCGGCTCTTTTATTAACGGCGTGGCGATTCAGGTAAACCTCTATTTGAATTTTTACCCACATACGAGTACAGCGAAGTCAATAGGACGGTAATCATTTCATTTCATTTGTTCCCCCAAAACTTCTAAACGTCCTACTGCTCTATATTTTTTAAGATTATTTTTTTCATTTATAATATACCGACCAAGCGGTTTTTTGTTAGGATGTAGGTGCCTCTGCATATCGTCTTTGCTTCAACATGACAACAGTTAACTTCAAAATAATTATCACATTGATTGTTGCATTATACAATAATGTGCTGAATTGTTTGAATGAAAGCCAAAATTGTCTGTATGTGTATATACTGTATAATGTTATTGTTTGCGACGCAGCAATACGCAATACGGCCTGCTAGTCGGCGAACGCCCCACAACTTCAAGAGATTTATACCCCAGTCATGAGCTCATATCACTCGGTCGTTTCTCGTTCCGGGCTGCTCTTTATACGCATTACAGGATACAACTACAAAGATACATTTACTTAATATATAAATGCAATTGTGTAGGTATTCCGTTACAAGTTTCTTGGAGATGATTGAAGTTTCAAACAACACAATGCTATGTTTTGGTGATGTTCACTTGATTGATTTGACGACCCGCGTGGTGTAGTGGTTACCACGCCAGTCCATCATTCGGATCCTGGGTTCGATCCCCGGCGGGGCAGAAATTTACATGATGAATTTAAATTCCAGGCACAGGGAATCCTAGTGTGGGTCTGTGAGTTTGAAGAGTTTTCTTGTTTGTTGATGTACCTATACTTGAATGTGTATAAATAAGAGATGTTAATTATTAAGTAGGTATGACTCTGAACTTGTAACAATGATTAAAACCTATGGAATAATTTGTAATTTCGGTAGGTTATAGTAGCTTGTTGCAGTTCTCGTGTGCGTCATTTTTTAAAAAAATACGCCTACAATATTCTGTCCGAAGATCATAATAAATGCTATTTTTATGAATGCGTTTTATGTCTATAATTTCTATTTAATTATTGTATTTAAGTTTTCACCTTGACCTTTAAGAACGTGGTCACATTATCGAACATTAGCCATTTATAGCTCTAGAGACAATTTAGTTAATGTTTATACATCAAAATACAGTCAAGATTCTATCCTTATTATGCCATTAACTTTGATAAGCAATCGCACAATTGTCACTGAAGAAGATAAAGGCCAATAAAGGAAGGTAAGGAATTAAATACCAAATTAAAAAAAAATTGCCAAATGTCATACATAATGTATTTATGACGGGTTGTGTTATAGCGCACCACAGGAATTTACTTTTTTGGGGTTCTTATAGTTCAGAAAAAGGAGAGAGACGGAACATACGTGACAAGTTTTTATGATGAGGACAATCATGGCGACGTTGGCCCCACGTCCGACCCTAACGCCTGTTTCGCACCTCGTTCAATTCATATTTGATGCAACTCTATACATTGTTGATCGATTTCCTATCTAACCACTAAAAGTATAATGGTTCATGGAACTCGAAGAAAGTTTACGATAAAAAAGATGCGTGATGAAACTACTAATCTTATTTATGAGATTCCATTAATTCATCATTTCAGTCAATCTAATTGTATTCGTTATTTTCATTTCGCGGTGCAAGTTTTGCGCCATGTCATTGTCACTTCAATTTTATCACTATTAATAGTTGGTTACGCGCACCATTGTCCAAAGGAACATGCCACGCACTAGCTTAGTTTGACACTACCATAGAAAATTTGTAATCGAGGTCGCCGTAGCCATTTCGGGTTGCGTGTGTCGTAGAATTCTTTCCGCGGGAAAGTGATTAACGGTGCCGTGAAATTACAGGCCATCGACCGACCCTTGCGTCTCTCCACGTGGTTATTATCAAACTAATGATTATGACAATGCTCATTATTGCATAAATCACGGAACGACTACACATGAATGAATGAAATGAAGAGCTTTGTTTGTTTACAAACATAACGGTTCATTGGCCTTTTTAAATTGCTTAAAACTATAATGTTTCATGCATTGATTGGAAATTATTTGTAAACCATAATTATAATGTACCTGTGCTTGTTACCTTCCTCTTAAATTGTTTAGTGTAGAGTTTTTATTTAGGAACAGATTAATTAGATTTCATCATAGTTTGAATTGCTTCTGTGTTGAATTCAACACTGCTGTATTTAAGCAATACACTTTTGAAGCGTGTGTATGAATGAACGACTGCAACTGCCTCTGCTTCTATATTGAGCGTCTGAAGCGTCAGTTTTCATAATTAAACGGCGGCATACATAAACCGGCAGATAAAACGGCCATGTGCCGTGCATCGCTTCAATTCAGCTCACTGATACCGCTGGCATCGTGCCACTCGTAAAGTAATACATGTGTATGACTACATGTGTATGAATAATTATAACATTATATTCTTTAATCCGCGTGATTAATGTTTTAATGATTACACGTTCGTGCCAATTTATTAGCTGTCAAGCCATTATAATGATGCTGTGTTTTGGCGTGCATAGCATGGGAATGTCGGGTGGATGGATAGCGTATGCATACAGATGTCAGAACAAAACAAGTCTTTCCTTCCAAACACACATGGAGGTAGATATTTCCGGCAACGACGGCCACCGTTATATTATTATCTTGTGGTATCTACTTATGGAAACCTATTTGTTTTATGTGGAAAAGTCATGTTAAGTGCACAATGACACATTTATTTGTATCTTGAACCCAACCTTGGAAGGCTAAATTGATGTTTCGGTTATCGGTGCATACTATAGTACGTGTATTGAAACCTTACATCCTACCGAAAGATAGCTCTAGTTTTATGAAAAGAAACACTATTCAGTATCATATATATGTTTTGTAGCAAAGAGAAAAGAGAGCAAAGAGAATTCCGGTGGTGTTTTAGCCGGTTAATGTCCAGCAAAACTTTTCTATCACCCCCGTGATAGTATCCATAATGTATTTGACAAGACAATAGAAGGTCTGTTCTAACGCCTACTTATAGTAGGTATAAAATATAACTCAGAATAATATGAGAACAATAAGTAATATCCACATACCTATTTTATTACTGACTATAATCTTTGTAACATAAACATGACAGTCACAATACTGTGGTAGGTTTATCCCGAAGCGAAAAGGGTGTTAAACGCGCCACACACAATCCACGTTTTCAAAGGAAAATTTCTGCTTATCATGCTTGACACACTTATAAACTTTCACTGCCATCGAATTCACACAAATGTTTATTATTTATTGTTCTTTTCGTTCGCGGGATATACGCTGAAAATTTTTCGCTCAGCGCGGTGAATACTTCACGAGAATTGCGAACGTTCAGAAATTTATTGTTGTATAGTAGCTGTACTCTATTTATGCTATTTCATGGTCACCAGAGAATTATCACTTTCATATGTTCTTTTATATTTTGAAAACAATAGCAACCCATACAGAAATTTTAAGTCACTAGAATGCTTATGAGTGTACCTATTATAAAATGTGAATAATCTTGGTCCCGAGAGTCTAAATGCTCGTTTGTTGTATCTGGAATATTAAAGACATAATTTCAATAAGTAAAATCAAGGCACAAGATAATTATAATGTTTATTGCTCTTAATCTGATTCATTACTAACCCTTCATTAATTTTATGAGAATACGCTCTACAATCACAAACTCTTAGAATTACTTATATCTGCGGCTATCAATCGCATTGCCTATCCTGAAGCTGACTGTATTGTAAAACCGAAAAATTTATTTTTAGACTGTGGTAAAACGTCACGGCACTTACCTCATAATATGAAAATGAATACTTTAGACATACATAACCGACAGGCGACCTTAAATAAAAGTCAAGATACATCTTACTTAGCGATTCATAACATAAAAAGTAAAACAATCAAAGTATAAATATACGTAAAATGATGCCCCTTTCATAATTCCAATGACATGAGAAATAAGATTACCGAATTGGGTCATCTGGCGTTAGACGAGTGAAACAGGAATCTCAACGTCATGCGTCCATCGGTAGGCTATTCATAATAATTTTATTTGGCTACTATGTGCCCGATGACAGATATTGATGAGCCCTGGTGTTGCTCTCCGAGGTCCCTTGTAATATTTTGTAAGGGCTCATATGGAAGCAGGACCGGGCCTTAATGGCCGGGGAGTTTTATTTATGTGACAGCATAAAGACGATGCGGATATAATATGATCGAATTAGTGGGCGTATTGAACGGCTAGGCGACTGTGTTGGTTTTCCTCTTGTACGGTTGTTCGTGACAGCTTACGTCAACAGGGTGAGCTTGTTACAACAGTCTTGTTTGCATTTAAATTTAGTAACATGCATAAGAAATTCGCAAAAAAAATCTTAATGTTATATTTGTTTACTACCAGAATAGCTTACTAGGTACTCTAGGTAGTCTCTAAACCTGTTATTTCATCACTGTTTGTAGCGCAATAAAGATTTCGGTTTTTTTATATATCTACTAGTTGACCTGGCAAACTTCGTACCGCCTAACAACCAGTAAGTGTTGTGTTAACTTATTAGCTTCATGGTTCGATGGATGTCTTGATGTAAGGCTGCACTGCACATATTCCCTAAATTTGTCGTATACTTTAACCTCAGCAACACGTGGTGGTTATGTTATTAAATTGTAACTAACTTGTA
>DWQK01001928.1:0-14286 GCA_018231225.1 Noctuana stator
CAGTAAGAATCCTACATAACCAGATCTCACCACCATGATGTCCGGATACCTTTTGAAGGTTTTACATTTTTTACCCATTAGGTACAAAAAGAAGCTATAGATAGAGGAAAAGACTTGAAAAGAATCAGAGTTTAATCTTGTTTCACTTCTTCTATCTGCTGAATTTGTTCCACATTTCAAGTAGACCAAACCCAATACTATCGATGTTATTATAAAAACCCTAACAATCTACGCTGCCAGCTTCAATTGAGAAAAGTTTAATTTCCGATTCATTTTCCGTTCAGCCCGAATAGTTGCAGAGATTTCGCTCAACGAGTTAAGTTTAAATAGATTTTTATCGGGCTTCCATCTTGATATTTACTTTGATTATTATTATTATAGTTCAGGGTATCATGGTTGCGTTTGTTGTAGAATAATAATCTATAATTTTTTTTCTAGCAGACAGCAATGAGATATAATGAAATTTTCATTAAAACACCGACAAACAGGTCTTCAGGTTTTTAAAGTATTTCTCGTAACTCGAAAGTGATAGGAGTGAGTTTAAGGACCAGAATTTTACATGAAATTAGTATCGCTACGATCTCATAGGATGAATTAGATCTCCCTATTGTAAATTAGTATTATATTAGTACGCATTTGGAAAAAAATCTTATATAAGGGAATTATTTCTATAAAGATAGTTCATAAAATAAAACTAAATATACATATCTGCAAAAATTGCCGCAAAATATATATCGTAGTAGGCATAATAAGAAAGGGCACGAAATTAATCAAATTTAATTAGAATCTTACGAGTGTGGAGTTACACAAATGTCAGGTAATTACATTCTGAGATTACAAGCCTTAATTTCTGCTCAAGTTCGTATGGCCATACTTTGTTGTAAGAAGTTTGCTCCTTGCCTCAAAATGTTATTTTGCGAAGATGAAACGGGTATTTAGCTGCCTGAAGTGAAAATATAACTTATTTACACAATCTGAAGATGCTAATGAGATTTGGCTTTGAGTTCATAAGTATTTCTGCTGTAATATGTATTGCGTAAGTCCAAAGGCAACCACATCGCAAATTATATTATATTATATTTTTAGATTCCTACGAAGCGCTATCAATATTATGAACGACTTGTTTTTACGAATAAATAAAATGTATAGAAGGAAATCTACACTCGATATTTTTTGTTTATTTATTACTATAAATAGTTTATTGTCAAAATTCAAAGAATAAAAGCTATTAGGTAATGAGAAAATATATAGTTATTTAAGTACCATTTAATTTCTCTAATTATGCTTCTCTAGAGTAATACATTTTTTTATGATAACTTTCCTCGTCTTACTTTAATTTGTCACTGCCTTTTGCGTCGATTTTAATGAGGTCTCATACCCGTTTGTAGGTATATGAGTATAAAAGAGAAACATTGATTCGTACAAACAAACAAATAGACCATTCACTTGTAATCACAGATGTTCGTAAACAGCAATGTGGTATACGAGTATTTCGGCGAACGCTGGAAAATTCAACTAGAACGTTTGATGCCGCCAAATTCCTAACAGGCGGCATATAGCGAGCTCATTTACAATTCGCATTTCAAATTTTGAGCATCATTGTGGATGTCCAGTTGGCATTTGGTTTATTAAGCGCAGTGTTCCACTGTCGGGCGTGGAAGTTTCAGAGCGCAGTTCACGAATTACTGTTTACGAAGTTGGGTAGCACAGATAAAACATACGAGGAGCAATGAATGCATTGATTACAGAGCGGTGAGTTCTGTGAGTCACAAAATGTTCAGCACAATATTTATATTTAGTTAAGTTTTATGCCATGTTTTCATAACCCTCGAGCAAGTTCTTGTGTTTCAGTTTGAAGTCAGGGATGCCTGCCATACTTTCAGTTTCGATGATCTTAATAACATAACAAAACAACGCATAGACAAAAATCAGCTCGTAATTAGGAAAAATTAGATTTCAGCCAGCAATATTTCACCTACCAATGCTTCCAAACTATACTAAGTTGCTTGGTAGTAAACTCTCCTGAATGAAGTTCTGTTAGTTGTTGCTACTTAACCATGTACAATGTAAATATGCCCAAATGGATTCAGTGTGAATCAAAAAGCTTTAGGCTTTAGCTACGAATTATAATATGTTATTCGTAGGGCTTTAGGCATTTAAGTATTTCAAAAGCAAAGCGATTAATGTTAACTTAACCCGAACGGAAGTGTGAGATCGTTGTTCAGCCGAACCCTTTTTGACCCTCACATGATTTACATTTTAGTAGTTCATTTTTTAGTCCCTTCCTCTGTTCTTACACTACGAACATATATTAATCTATTGATAGATTTGTGATGGTGATAGTTATAATAAGGACCACATAAACCATCAGTTCAGGAACGTTGTAACTTGTTTAATGACTATTTGCTTTATAATTTTTTGCTTGGTTATCAAATGCTTACCCAATGAAACACAGCCACACTACAATATTACTGCATTATCTAACCAAAGTGAAGTCTGTAACTAATTCTATCTCTTTAGAATCCTCGTTTTTAATTATATAAATAACTCCATGGTACAATGGACACATACACATGGTAGGTACACAGAAAATTATACCTACATACACTCATACCGAAAACAAAACTCTAGATGCATCATTTAAACTTCTGTCGCTTTGGACCGGTGCAGTAACCACTACACCATACAACTCGTCCGTGATAGGTCGTTGATGATAATGATAAGTATTAACTGTTAAGAATGAAAAGCACTGTCCGAAAACTCCGGGAACGCATTCGTGAGCAAGAATTATGAAAAAATACAAAAACGGTGTTGATCCGAAAGTTATCTTCCATCGCTTACTGTATATTCGGTTATAGGGGGCTAAATCAGTACCTACCTTATTTACGTCACTAGATCATTTTGTTATCGGCAAAGCAATATTTCTTTTATTCGTGGCATTAATAGACCGTAAACTAGTCCATTAGGGAATTATTAAACCGGATAGCCGACCTGTGTACCTACTTGCTCATTTTGCTTGCTTGTTCTTTTGTAACTTGTAAAGCTTGTGTACCACTCTGGTAGAATTAAGACATTCAAAATTTAATGCAATAAATACTTATTCATAAATTTTTTATTCACTGGGACTCCCTATTATTATCAAAAAGAAAAGGTATTGTAACTTAAAGTACCTAGACTTCTACTGTTATCACGGAATAGGTACTTAAAGGTAGGTGACCTTAATATTCATAGTAAAAAAGCAACGCATAAACAAAAATTCGCGCGTAATTACCTACGAAAAATTAGATTTCAGTAAGCAATGTTTTACCTACCGATGCTTCCAAACTACTCAAGTTTCTCGGTAGTTAACTCTATTGAGTGAAGTTCTGTTTGTTGTTGTTCTATAAACGTCTTTCGTAACAAGCTTACGGCGGAATTACTTAGACGATCTATCTATCGTAAACGGCGAAGAGTATTGCAGAGAGATGCTGTTTTGGAAAAAATAACTGAACTAAAGTTCTTTAACTCATATTACGTGTATATTATGTTATGGCCTTTGACTTGTAACCATAAATTAAGTTGTAATTTTTGTTTCTGAAATGAGTAGCTAATGTGTAATATGTTTTAGTAATCCTTTTTATTAAATTCAACTGTAAGGAACTAGAAGTTAGTAGCGAATGTTGTGCATCTATAACAATTTCCTTCAATTTAATGTATTTGTAATATATACATATTGTAAGTCAATTTTATGATTTTGTTGTCTTTCTTGGTATTAACTTTGATAAATCCCAGACGGCGTTCGTGCGGCGTTGGCACTTTCTCGGGGAAACTATGAAACTTCAACCATATATTAATAATATTATTATAATCTTAAAAAACTTTCAATTGATAATGTTGAAAGCAAAGTAACCTTCGTAATTGTACTAATGCGTACTCGCATAATATAAAATAGTTATAGTGACGCCATTTTCTCAACCTCAAGGACTATAGACAAAATACCATGACTCAGAAGGGATGCAAGTTTCTGTTTATTAATTAATTTATTGTTCGAGCATACTCTACTTATACTACCGTTGTATATTGTACATATATAAATAGCTATGACTTCATGTTCGCGACTAAGTATGGAACGGAAAAGAAGGGTTCATTTGAATAGGAGCTTCAAAAGGCAGAGTGATTACAGGTACCACTTATGGTCTAGACTTGCCTTCAAGGGCTGTCTATCAAACACGGCTTTAAATATAGTAATATAGTCTCTTTTGACTATAAAAATAGTCGAAAAGGTTCATCATTACGGATTCTGCCGTTTAAAAGAGCTTAGGTTCATGGCTCGCGAACTGCACTAAGATAAAATAAATATGTTTCACAATAAATCCTGAAAGGTAATACAGAGTGTTCACAAATACCTTGCAGTGCAATAATAAACGCTTTGAGCAGTCTCGCCACGTACCGCGAAATACCTTAGACCAGTTTATTCACTTAGTCTTATGTTTTAAAACTTTATCTCTCAATTGCAGACAGTTTTATGTACTCGTGCTTGAAACGCTAAGTGAGTATATATATTCGTGTATGTGTGCACAAGTGAGTGTGTATTTTAGAGAATAGCGTCGCTGACTAATGATTTAGGAATTTTATGATTTTGTCCGCTAAGCATTTTAAACGATTATAGCGCCGCCCCGCAGCCAGTGTGGATCAGAAAGAGATCTAGTTAAGCAATCTTAGACGCGGTCTGTAATAGGATTAGTAACCGCTTGTGGCACATTTAATTTCTTTTCTGTAATAGGTTTAAAGAATCTCAATTTAACTGATTTGCTAGTCAAATATTTAATTTAATACCTGCTCTATGGCACAGTATGATCAAATTAATTTACAGTGTCTATGGTCACATACCTACGTGTTTCGTAACCGTTATCTAAGGCATCCGTTACTTCGTTAGCGGACGTATCCAAGCCTCCCGCACGGACGCCAATTAGTAGGGATATTCAATCTAATACCCTGTATTAATATATAGAGATATCGTGCCGTTAATATCGATCAACTGCATGCGACGGATTTATTGTCAATCAAGGTCTTTGGACCTTTGTCTAACTTAGACAATAGATCAATGGAATGCAGCTTCTAAACTATACAATGTACGAGTAGCAATATATATTGTTTAGCCATAGATTTAGTTCAACGCTTAAATAACAGAATAATTATTTAAGCATAAGTAGCTTTAAAGAAGAGCTCTTTTAGTACATTTTTAAAGAATCTCATGTCATAGACCGGCGGAGTGTTTGAAGTTCAACTAAGGTAGTTCTATAACTTAGATTTGTGTGGTAGGAATGATTGTCTGAACTGAACCGTAAAGGAATGTGGTACGTAAAGAAATGGCAACGAAGGCATTAGTTGCGATACGTCCACGGAACACTCAGCGAAGGAAAAACAGTAAAATATACACAAGGAGCTTATGTCCCTAGGCAGGCTCAGGGATTCTAACGGGATGGCCAATATTGGTTTATCGAAGACTCGAACTTTGGGCTATTGGGCGATATAAAATGAAGTAAGTTCATCCAGAGGTGCCCCTCCCAAAGGTGAGAGTTGTACTCCATGAGGGTAATATTTGTGCTTTGTACAGTAACAAGAGTTACTAAGCCGTGTAATACCGCTTCACCCTTTACAGGACTCCAAGGATTTTGAATAGGTTGGTAACTGTGGAATATCCGATTTGCATGATACTTTACAGAACTTTCAAAGTCAAAGTCAAAATTTTTTATTCATCATAAGGTAGGTACATGTATACACTGGAAGAACGTCAAATAATACGGTACATCGGCTTTAGGCGCCCTTTTGGCTAAGGTAGACTGGGAGAAAAGAGCCGGCGGATAAAACTCTCGGCACTCCTTTGAAATCAAGTGTATAAATTACAATTATTAAATTTATGTTTCACACTAAATTATAACCTACTTTAATTTTCTGGTATTCAAATGAACATGTATTTTCACGAAGGTTTCTTTATTTTTATAGCGGCCTGCCACAAAGTGCTATTTTGCGCCAGCGAAAGGCATTCCTCATTTTCACTTAAAGAGCTGCAACGAAGCTGCAATAGCAAGACATTTTCATAAATCGTTGCTTATTTCTTGCAGTGAGAATTTGGAATTCATTTTTAAATATTTAGTTATAGTCCAAAGGAGAGTTTCCATTTATCATCTCTCAGAAAAAAGTAGATCCTTTTTTTTAGTTTATAATTTATTACCAAACTGTCATATATTATTTTAAAAAGTAATTGTTTTTGTTTATAATATGCAAAGTTACTTCTTAGAATTCATTTAAACTAAAGGAAAAAGCAAAGATTTAATATACGTAACATTAATTTGTATATATTGTGTTATGATACTTGTGTCGCATTTTGTGAGATGGCGGACTATTAGGGCAGCGGTGAATCCACCCCGGGCGTATGTTATAAGTTCTACCACCTACCCCATTTATATATACTATTAACTACACCTACCCAGCTACGAGTATATTATTAAAATGATATTCTGTACTTCAGCTAATTGTAAGTTTTTTTTTATTTCGTATTTTGTAACATTTGAAATTTCTAAAGAGCACGGAGGATATTTTCATAAATCTTTGGTCTACTTCGCGCTACCGGCGCGAGCATTCAAATTTTGTTTTCAAATTAAGTTATGGCCGGAGTACAGTTCCCTTGACGGTATTTATCTTCATTTAAACACCTGATTTTAGGTTTCCTTTGTAAACTAAACGATCATAATTCAGACGAAGAGTACTTTATGCGGTCCTTAAATATTAATCTCTGTTTTGTTCAAGCAGTGGTTTTACTTTCTTACCATTTTGTTTAGGGGGAAATATCGCCACAATATTTTTTCATACAGATTCGTTTGGTATTTGGTGGATTTTACTGACAATACTATACACAGCAAATACAGCAAATTTATTTTAGATAATATAAGTATATCAAATTAACAAAGATAATTGTGAAAATTAATGATTATTGAAATTAATAAATAGTGATTATTAATTGTCAGACTCGAGATAACAGAGTTCAGACTAGTAAGACAAGTCGTTACACGGTAAATAATAACAATTACTTACGTATTAATAAATGAACGAACGAATTTTATTAATGAAACTAGAGCAATCGTATCGTTTTAAAGTGTAAATATAATGTTAACTGTAATCAGCAGGTGCTTAAGATCTTAGCTCGAAACCCAACTAAATACCTACAATTAGATAATAACAACCAACTTATTTCGTTAAACAAACTTGAATATGAAATGTAAAAAATAAATCTTTTGTAAATAAATTAAACAATATAGCAGTCTGAGACTTGAAATTTTGGATAAGCTCAATAAACCCTGATACATTAATGAACCGAACCGACTTAGAAGTTGTTACTGAGTGAATTTTAGAAGCATAAAAGTGATTAAAAATTTATTCGAAAACTTATCAGAGAAACGATTATCAACTAAATTTGATGAACTTTATGTATAAAAATTGTGAACGTTGTTATCGACAGATAACAGTCGTTAAACCTGGTCGTAGGCTCTTTGGGCGGTTTGACAGCATCTGACACAGGTACTAACCCGTATCTGCACCAATCCGCATTGGAGCAGCGTGATGGAGTATGCTCCAGGCCTTCCCCGGTTGTGGTTAGACCCGTGCCCAGCAGTGGGAAAAAAGGGTTTTTACATTGTGAATACTAAATATTTTCAACATATTGCAAACGAAATAATATTGGTAAGCGGAATCAAATAAGAGCGCTGTTTCGCACAATATGATCGTTCGATATTATGTTGTAACGCGAATTAAACCCACTCGTTCCGATATCTATAGGGTCGTTATGCCTTGTAAACACGAGTATACCCCATTTACATATCTTGTTTTCGCATTTTTATTGCGTACTTATGCTTTATACGCCCGCTTTGTTTCAAATTTTAACTATAGTTATAAACATTATCGAAAACCCCGCGAGTCATAACCGAGTTGATATGGTTTTATGGAGCATGAGTACCCTCTGGCATATTTGGAAAAGTTACAGAAAGTAAAAGGTTTTTTTTTTATTTATGTATTTTTTTAATGGTAAGTACATAGGAAACCGAATTTTAAAACAACAAAATCTGTACAAAGATCTGCTTATCCTAAAGAAATTTCTTCAAAAAGGCCTGCGATTGCCTTTTATCTCTCTTAGTAGCCGAAAACCAAAACCGAAGTTTGGATAAAATCTTTAATTCATGCTAATATAATGTATACTTTGATAAAATACCTAAAACATTAATTATGTACAGTAAATTTAAAAACCGGATGCTCTGAAAACTTTAACCATACTATTTCATCATTCTGAGTTAATTTCTTCTTAAAGCTAATTTAAATTTGTTTTAATCTACTTTACTACGTTAGAAGTCTGTATTACATTTCTCGATCTCCGTTATAAATTTCTTGATGACTTCGCGCTTTAAGAAGATATAAGTAAACAGTAATAGTGTATCACGAACAATCGTTGTCTTAAAATCCTTTTATTACTCTTGCTAGACAAACACTTAATACTTACTACGTACGCAAGATAGATTTATAGCATCCTTTATAACGATATAGATCTCTGTACAAATTCTTAGCGTCTCCCTAAGACTACATCTCAACTCGATTTGGGGTCCTAAGTAAACTTAGTAATATATGGAACGCGCTCCCCTGTACAAACTGAGGCATATTTCGGTGTTCGCTGAACTGTGAACCCGAGCCGTCACGTACATAGCTTGCGTTCCTATGCGTGACTACCTCTATTCAAACTTGTATGCTTAAATATAAAGATTTTCAGAAATATTTGGAACAGCAACGAAATCGCATGATAGTGTGGTGACCTTTCATTATTACCTAACTAAAGCCTTTGACTTCATTTATTTAACACTTAGAAGACAAAGAAGAAAGAAGAAGAAGATCCATGTGCCAGCATGTGAGATTTATGTGTCAATTACGGTCTCTCAACGTCCAGTGCCTAGTCCAGCAGTGACGTCTAAAGACTTATGGATGGATGGACCAGTCCAACACAGTCAAAGTCAAAAATTTTTATTCATCATTATGCCTAAGGTACACGTATACTCTGGATAAACGTATAAACGATAAATAATACGGTACGGCCTTAGGCGCCCTTTTGGCTAAGGTAGGCCGGGAGAAAAAAGCCGGCGGAAAAAGCACTCCATTACAATCAAGTGTATAAATTAAAAGTTATTAACTTTATGTTAATTTTTATTTTTATTAAAAAACTTACATTAAAATGGCATTTAACATAACTAACATGAATGACAAAGAAGTAATGCAAGGTTAGAACTTAAGGATGTTCTACGCCTAACTTATCGTAGCGTTTAACAGTGTTTTTTCTATTTCCACATCTTAGGCCACCCACAGTACATCTCGGGTGTCTGGACGTTGACCTAATGTCTTGTCGGTGACATTAAAGCATTAAACCATTTATTATTCAGCCATCTCAAAGACATCTTGTGAATTGCTGACAACTTAGTAAACAATCTTATCATTGATCAAGGTCCTGTTTAGCGAAATAAATTAATTAAACTTGCAATTATCGGGGTATCAGCACAAAATAAGAGAGTGAGATTTTTCTAACAAATAAATGAGGACTAGTGGACGCCCTGGATCGAAATTCGACAGTTGTTCATGAAAACTTCTTATTATTTTATAGGTATCTATTACAAAAAGTTTCAAACAAGATCATGACAATAAATTGTTTATTATCTCAATTTTTTGCCGTCAATCAAACCCTATTTCCAACCCTTAGTGCTACATGGCATTAAGGACGACTGGTTTATATTACTGTGTGTGACTACCTATTAGTGAATGATAACCGTTATGGTTTAAGTTAATTTATGTTTGTAACATAATTAATCGTACATCTATGTCTGCGATTTCGTGTGCGTAAACTTCAACATCGGGTCAATATAGAGTTTTGATCTAAATTAAGTGCTTATACTTACTTTCTAGCACATTTATATTCTTATATATACTATAAATAAGTCATAAATGTATGATTATGAGTATTGTATTAATTATATAATATAAAGTAGTATAATAATGTATAAAATAGTATAGTAGTTAATATACATTTTAGATACATATAGATTTTGTCATTTCCTACCTATATTATACCTATATACCTACTGAAATCTATTCAGTAGCCAGGAAACGGACTAAAATATTTCGCAACATACTACGTAGGTATTACAACATGGAGTTTACATATCGTTAAAATAGTTATATTACAAAAAGGACTTCTGTTTTATTTTATTACACCTATACCTACATAAACTAAAAACTCTATCAGTGTACTCATATTAACTTGTTTATGAACCAACTAGCAATTACCCAGTAATAAGATGCTGTAAGACTAATCTTATAAGGAGCAATGGCTGCTATAACTACGACATAAAGCTACATAATAAGTACACAGTATATAAAATAAGTTCTGTAGTTCAATCCAACCTTCTTTGTCTCGAAGGACGGCTAAAGTGATTCTCATATACGAGTATTTTAACGTCCCTCGGTGCTACGAGATTCAATAAGTATTATTTTATAACGTTTTTTTATTATAATATACTAGCTGTGCCACGCGGTTTCACCAGCGTTAAGAGTAGTAGCACAATGCTTGATAGCCTATAACCTTCCTCATAAATGTAGCTGTCATATAAAAAAAGGATTATTCAAATCGGTCCAGTAATTTCGGAGCCTATTCAAATATTAATATAGATACGAGTCAGTATATAGTAAACATGCTAAAACATACATCGACACTGCTTACAACGTTTAGAAAAGAGCGAATCATAACTAAAAACTACTAAAATCGGTTATTTGTTTAGGAGCTACGATGCCACAGATACACAGATATGTCAAACTTATAACGCACCCATTTTTAAATTAGAATGTTATAAATATCTAAAGAGACATGAGTTGTTGTTTCCATTTGATGTTAGCTTAAATTTATTGTTTTAGGTTTTACGATTTACTTTGTGTTGGATCTGAATGTGGAGGGATGTAAGGGGAGAGGAAGACCAAAAAGAAGATGGATGGAGTGTGTGAAAAAGTATATGTGTGAGAAAGGCGTGACTATGTACCTGGTGTATGATAGAGTTGAATGGAAGAAGAAAACATACTGCCGGCCCCAATTAATGGGAAAAGGACAGGTGAACGATGAGGTTAGAACTTACGATACTACCAGTTTTCCTGTAACAATTTAATAGCAGATATGAATTAAAAACGGCGGTATAAATTTTGCAGTATGTAAACGGTCTGTAACATATTATATACGCTTGCACAATACAGTTTGGGTAGCGGCGATGGAGGTATGACATATGACGTGACAAATCCATCCAGTGAAATAAATTCCGCTGAATAGGCGCTACACAAAGTGTAGAGTGTTTTATATTGCACCATTCTATTGTCGAGTCGCGGTACAATTACTTCTATTTCTATTCAAAGCGCCCATAAATCTGACGAAGCAGCTTCTGACGGCTTCGATGGCAGGTTATTTCAGTGATTGATTTTTCGAGCTAGATTGAAGACATATATCGCAGAATAAATCGAGTGTTAACTGAGTAAGCTCTGTTTGGTTTTGAGTTATAGCTTATAGCTACGATTTGGTCAGATATACTATTGATGCGTAGTTCTTGTTTATGCCGATTCAGTTCTCATTCTTCATGAAACATTATTTTAAATGGAATATTTAACGTTTTTAACGATAGCAGCAACTGAATAAGCTACCTGACAAGAAATAAAATCACGACCTTATCCCATAAACAAACTATATTTTAGACTACTGAATGCCCCAAATTCGACCGCGTGGAAACAAACTTTTTACAGCTTAAATTAAGCAAATCAACTGAACAGTATTTAAAGATATCGAGTAACTATATCCAGGGTTATAATCTGCCGTTCAATTAACACATTTTGTATACTTATGGCATACTCAGGTGGAACACTCACAAACTTGATCCAATTCAGTGCCCGATTCGTACTTAACTAAGTGAAGTTTCGCAAAGGTTCAGAAGCACGTTTGTAGTTCAAACAGTGGATGTGTTTGGGCGGGTCGACCCCTAACTCTAAAGTCCATACACTTTGTATGATTAAGTAAATAGTGCCTGAGATAACAGTTTAACTGCCCAACCGTATACACTAGTATGTCTTCGGGTCGATGTACATAACTTATGATAACTGTATTACACTACCGTACCCTGTTTATGAAACTTAATGAACGGTTCTGTTTCAGATACGTAGCTACAAATACCTACCAGATTATTTCACATTTTTATATTATCAATTTCGTTTATTGTTAGAATGTTTCTGCATTTTTTTTGTCGGCTTTTTTCTCACGGCCTACTTAACTTTTGATTTTATAATGGTGTTTATAACTATAAGAATCCCCGACGAAGACTCGTGTGGTGTAGTACCACACCGGTCTACCATTTCAAGTGTCTAGGGTTCCCGGCGGGGCAGAAATTTAAATGATGCATTTAGATTTCTGTTCCCGGAACATTGGGTGTTTCATCATCATCTGGGTATTTATGTTGCAGCTGTGAAGCGTTTGCTTCAAAATAATAAAAACTCTCAGTAGGTTAGAATTACACAGTTTAGAGACCTAAAATCTAATAAACGGATTAGTACAAGGTACTTAATTGTTGGACTAGTAATACTTGTTTTCGACATATATCAAATCAGGGCCAAATAACACCGAAGCCTATATTTTCAATTAAGGTACCTACCACGCTAAGCAGAGCAAATTTGATTTATATTCCGCTGAAATACGTGATCCACATACCTAATGTGTTTCATAAAGGGGTAAACATAGCACAGGTATCTACGAAGGAACCATAATAAGAATTTATGATTCAATATTTATTCGCTGAATTGGTGATAAAGATTGTATCATCACTTTGAGCAACTTACAAATGTATTTATAATCCTACGGAGTTATTTATTAATTAAAAGTACCTTCTAGTGACTTTCATCCGATGGTAGTGTCCGCCGTCGCCTATGAACATTTGCAACAAAGTCCTGTTTTGCCCTGAACACAAAGACATTTACGACTGATCAATGGTAAAGGAATTGCGATGGAATGGCAATAAGCATTGTATATTCACAAGTACCGACACACTATTATAAAACAACAACAACAAAATATTCTTTTTTGTACTCCAAATATTCAATTAAAAAACTAAAAGCAAAGTAGGCAGCCTTATCATTAAAGCAGCGATGTATTACATACAACTTTAATATTAAAAAGACAAAAAATATAGTGAAGAGAAATGCCTGCTTCTCTAGGGGAAAGGACTATTAAATACTTACCCATACTCGTAGTTGAAAACCAATGCAATAATCTTTACATTCTAAGCATTCGAAAGGCCATATTTTTAACAGTCTACTAGTGAACTAATTCTCCACCTCATTGATCCCCGCAAAAAAGTTAACACAGTGAACGTGTTAGTGTCAGTTCAAACATTTTTTGGTTGCATACGTGATGAAACAATTTTGGTTAAAAGTCTTTCTCTATCCGCAGAACGGCCTGCGAACAAATAGAGGCACATTATTCCGCGCATGCATAACTCGGTCTAGGGGGAACATCATAAAAATGGATTGCACCAACAACGTGCTTGGATTATACAAGCACCGGCGGGTTAGCTAAAAGATAGGGTGAATATTTATTCAATACGTTTTCACGCTTATAAATATCTGAGGAGAGTACGATTGATGTTTTTCAAATCCCGCTGTAACCGTCGAATCGCTGTTATCTGATCAAACTTTGTTCTTGTATGTAACATTTTTGGAGGAGTTCTCTGTCTCTATATCCCTATGTATACTTAAATCTTTAAAACTACGCAACGGATTGTGATGCAGTTTTTTTAATAGATAGAGTGATTGAAGAGAAAGGTTTATATGTATATACGATCACAATTTTTCTGTAGTGTATTTAATATAAGCATTGCACCCGTGCGAAGCTGGGGTGGATCGCTAGTATGTTTATAAAAGCAATTTTATTTTTAAACAGAGTATGTTTCTATTTTATGGGAAATAATTTTTTGTACATAATTATTTTTATAGTTCTTAAAAAAAATTATTCTCATCTCTACATGAAAATGCTAACTGTATTTAACTTACACACTTAAAAATATAGTATTAACTAATCAGCTCAACAGTATTATATGATACTAAATACTACTACTAATATTGTTTATACCAGTACTCATTCTGAGGTAACGAGCAATATTTCTCCTACAAATGCTGTTAATAGCTCGTAAATAATGCTGT
>DWQK01001929.1:0-14284 GCA_018231225.1 Noctuana stator
AAAAATTCTTTTTGTGTCTGATAGCTACATTAATGAGGAAGGTTATAGGCTATCAACCGTTACGTCACAATTCTTAACGCGGACACTGCTAGTATGAAATAAAACTTACAACTTACTTAAAAAGTTTATTACTTAATTTTGTGTCTGACTAGATGATAAATAATGTGTTACATTTACATCACACACACACAGTTCCAAGAGGTGGCAGTACAAGGTCAGATAATATTACATCTGTAATATTGAAGCTAATATCACTATTCGAGGAATATTAAATGTGTGATCAGAGATATTAACTATTATTATTAAGATTATCGTAGAACCACGGCCCCACCTACCTGTGCCGTGTCTTCCACAGCCTGTCCATCGTCTTTGTGGCTTTCTGCTCGTAGACTGGGTTTCCTGTGAGTCGGGACAGTGCCGCGAACTCTAAGATAATGGTGCCCGCGCAAGCGGTGCATGTTTCCCTGTTTTGTTTCAGATCGTCCATACCATGGCGGAGGTTTATCTGTTTTTTAACGGATTCTTCGATTACGAACTTGAATTCTTCCCTCTTTTCCCAGCTCCTACTGGCCCTGTAAGCTACTTCGCGGGCTTGGGTATATTATCTCAAAACCCTTGTCGCCGAGAATGTGTTTTTACGTGATCTTAACACGCCTAGAAATGTTGTCTCCAAATTGTTTTCAAAAAGTATCAAGAAGACTTTGGAAAATTTGATGTTCTATTTGAGTAATTCATTACCAATCATTAAAAAGTAAACTAATAAAAATAATAAAGTCGTTTCTTGGAATTTATTTCTCCAGGTACCTAATATCGGATTATTGAAATGGCCCTTAGAATGATTTATTATTAGCATTGTCACACCTATTTCAGTTCTCAAAGCTTGTTAATGATAATTTAAATAGACTAGCCTATTTTTGCAGTTTGTTAACATAATTTTTTGTAAGGATGTAGTTGAAAATAAACATTATTATTATTAAAAAAATATGTACGACTGTTGTTCAAAATTTTCGAGTTTCGTCTTTCGCCTACAACTTACCCGCCCATGCGGAATGCCCGTCGTGGTGTTAAAGGCCGGGAGCAGTCTTCGTCCCAAGTCCTCAGCTAGTAAAAGAAGTTCATCACTGTACCAGTTCAGAATTGGTACTGTATCGCGTAGTTCGCATGCCAAAACGTGTGCGGAAAGTAGACCCCTGTGCGTGAATAGAAATTCATTACGTTTCGAAAATGTAGCAACCGATTGCGTTCATAACGTTTATTGCCCTTGTCTAACAAGCAATCTATACTTAATAATATAAGCTGAAGAGTTTGAACGCGCTAACCTCAGGAACTACTGGACCGATTTGAGAAATTCTTTTAGTATATATTCTATATTCTATAGGCTGTCAAGCGTTACGTTACAATTCTTAACGCGAGTGAAACTGCGTGGCACAGTTAGTAGTATATAGTCTTAGAATTGTCCGCTTAGGGCTGTTAGGGCTGTTACAAACATAATGTACAGTAGGTACTCTGAAGGCGAAACCTTTGTCTCGGCTTTAAGCAAGTATCTGTTTCACGGGATCTATTACTGCCAATAACTCTAGAGCAGTCATTGAGGCTGCACTATGTTAAAGTTCGGCCATCAGCAAACAGGTAGATAGCAACATTCCACCAAATAATACCAAACAAAATTATGGCAGTCCCCCTGTCTTCAGTGCGTGAAAATTTATATGTTAATGGATATATTTTCATCAATCTACAGGCGGTAGAACTGGTGCCTAAGAGTTCGCCTGAGAGGTTTCCACCACTGGTATCCTAACACGCCGTAAAGCAAGTCTTGTATTATGTTCACCTGTTTTGATTGGAAAGGGTAGATGCCACTGATAATTTATTATCGACCATCTCAGTCCTCATGAGTACATAGCAATACATGCAAGCGTGACAACAAATAGGACTTCTGTCCTACTTGAACCAGACGGACGTAGGTGTCCATTGGTTGCACTTAACATCATATGGCCTGCATGCTCCTTTCCTACTCATAAACGAAAAAAAATCTTGACGTTAAATAGCATTCAATTAGTATTCATCAGGACTGGTGACTATCTCGCATCAGGTGGTTCGCGTGCCTGCCTGCCGTGTTTAATGCATTTAAATATATTAAATGTTAAAGTTGGCCACTAACCCGTATCACCCCCAATCTGCATTAGAGCAGCGTGGTGGAGTATGCTCCAGGCCTTCCCCGGTTGTGGGGAGAGACCCGTGCCCAGCAGTGGGACATAAAAAAAAGGGTTGAAGGCAAATGTTAAAGAGAAACTTACCCTAGAATCCTTATATTAGTTTCAAATACGGAAACTACGACATCAGTGTCAAAATTAATATTCTTAATTATGTATCTTATGCTCTTGTCAAACTGAGAAAAGTCGCCGAGGATGACAAGCGTATCCAGCGCATCAATTAGAGTTAGGGAGAAACTGTAGACAAAGAGATTGCGTTCATTAAAATGAAAGACGTAACGCTAAAGTAGTGATGACCGTAAGCGCCCTAGCAAACTAGCGGTTAGCTGACTAGGCGGTTCGTTTCAGCGGCCAGCCGCCTGAAGCCGTTTGTATAGCGGTTGACCGCTACGGCGGCCAAACGCAATAAAACCGCTCTGAGCGGTTGGCTCCATTAGCAAAATGGACGCCATCGCAGTAGCTTGTCTTGTCTATTTTTTAATACAGAATTCAAGCATTGTTTCCGTTTCAAATCTCTATTTTTATAAACTGCTCCATCACAATTCCAAATAGCTTCCCTTTGTTCAATTTCTCTGTATCGAAAAGTTCACGGCCGCGCAAATGAAACGTACGAATCTTTGGCGGCTGGCCGCACCTCTCCGTTCAACTGCCGCGGTTGAAAATTCATGGTGGCTATGTGTGTACAATCACAGGCGGTTGCATATTGCAAATTAAATTGCAAACGCGGTTAGCTGTATAGACTGTGTATTTTTGGTTTCCCAGGAATCAGGACATTTTAAGTGTTACGGTTTGCTTTTTACTTACCAAAAGTCAATTAAAACAAGTTATTTAATAAAATTAACTTAATTATGTTAATGTCTTAAAAAAATACAGTCGAATTGACCACCTCCTCTTTTTTTTGTAGTTGGTTAAAAATTATATCACCTATCAGCCACACTTAATAATAAAACGATTTTGTTTAACGCTTCACACTCACAGCCCCACACTGGGACTCCCTGTGTCGTGGGTGCCATGGACACACACAAACACAAATACACAAACGCCCAGACCTGAAACTGTCTGAAAACTAATCTTAAATGTAAAGAGAAAGTTAGAAACGCAAATTCAAACATTAAATTTAATACAATCAGTTTCTAATAATATCCACGCAGGCTTTTCGCAATACAAGTTTTAACAGAGGTTATAGAGCGATAGCATTCATCGTATTCAAAATCAAAATATTTTTTATTCATCATAATGTATGTATACATTGGATGAACGTTAATTAATACGGTACATAGGCTTTAGGCGCCCTTTTGGCTCAGGTCGGCTGGGAGAAAAAAGCCCGGCATTCCTTTAAAATCAAGTGTATAAATTACAAATCATTAACAAATTAGCTATAACGATAGTGAGACACGTGGCAGCTGCGTCACTACCACTCCATTGCGAACTTCTCACACTCGATTAAATTAAAAACTATTATGTTGGCTACAGAAATAGCCTGGCAGATTTATCTCGTATTCCAGGCTTCATATCACTCAAATAATAATTAATGTTTTAAAAAGCCTTCCGAGATGATATTTGTTTAATAGTTCTTTTACATTTGTGTAAGCAGAGATTGAACTCTACATGGAATTTTACTGTAGGTAAATTCTTCATTAATTCAATCATAATAAATTCGTCTTCATTCCATACGATATGTTACTTTAGTTTATATGCGATAAATTACACGCTACCAAATGTCGTACCGATTAATTCCCGGCATTATATGGGGGCGCATCCGATCAATATACCTATACATGCGCGTTGCAATCGCAGCACCTACCACTTCCATCCCCCAACGCCTAACCGAAACTCCTACGTCTACGAGTAACGAGTATCTTCATTACCCAATAATTATAACTGCGTAACTTTACGAAATCAATCGACTTCAAAATTGCCGCGCGCATAATGCAAATTTAAGTCTTATGTGGTTTCCTCATATGTAGATTCCGTTGTCTGAACTGGACCAAGTTGAAATGGGGCCAAACCGGAAGCATCAGCTTTCAAATAAAAAAAAAATCATTCCGATTGGTTGACCCGCTCGAAAGTTATAAGGTAACAAACATAAAAAAAAAGAAGTCGAAATGAGAACCTCCTTTTTTTGGAAGTCGTTTAAAAATGCAAGACGAACCATATACGAAAGTTAAACAATATAATATCTAATATACCTAATCAAATAAGAAAATAATAGCATAATATAAATACTAATCTGAATTTAACCAACCTTTACTACAATAACACTCTTGTCTCTCTACCGCACTACGGAAACAAATAGTAATACTGAACGCAATAAAATATTAAAGTCACTTATGACCTAAGACAGGAAAGCAATTAGGTAACCCAGAGTCAGCTAAGCTGATCGATATTTCCAGGGGCCTATCGTATACGAGTACACTGGACCTACGACATGCGCATTGCAGCAAACCCCGGTCAAACACGAATGCAGGTCCGCGAGGGCGTGTAACAGATACAGCCCTTGATTTTCGGGTCTACTCCGAACACACGTACGTACGAAACGCGAACGAAATGCAAAGCAGTGTTTCCCTCAACTATCGTTGTCTTGATTTTGGGCGCGAAGAACTTTTATAGATTAAATTTAATTACGGGCAAACAATAATATTAGGAAGGCGTCGATACGATAGTGAGTTTGGTTGATGGGGCCAATCCTAATTTAGGCTTTGTCGAGCTGAGCTCCTATAGCAGTTATAACTTTTTTGTACCGTAGTCATGTCTTAAGTATGTAAGACGTCCATTATATCTTAAAAAGATAGAAACCGAAAACACAAACGGGTTTTATTTAAAAGCCTATACTTAAAATAGACCTCAGAAAATTATTTCCAAACAGTTATGCCTACGCCGCCCTAATCCGCCCTATGCATTAAGTTATGCGCACAAATATTTCATTAACACCTGAAACCTGGCGGTAATACGGTAATCGAGACTAATTGAACCATTAAATTAATAATTGTTAAATTAATAATTGAAAAAGATTTCGAGCTTCTGTGTATAAAAGTGGGAATCATATATTAATTTGATACGATAGGTACTAAAATATTTTTAGAATCGACTCCACGCGATAGCACTGATCGATAACTTGAAGCATGCGCTTTCAAGTTCTATTAAACTATTTTACGGTTTACATGATAGGCAATAAAAGTATTATAAATATAACAATATATATAACAATTTATATGTAAAGTACCTACATATATTTACTGATTTTAAAAGTATTCTCCATTACATTTTAAACACATTTTCGTTTGTTCAAACCATTTTTGAAAACACGAGGAGCTTTGGTATGGAGCGATGTATGCTAGTTAAAAGCGTAGTTTCTGGCGTAGTCAATCCTCTCATAAAATCTTTAATTTTTAGGAAAATAACGAAATTGGTTAGGTATGTCTATCTGGGTTACGTGCGACGAAACATTTTCATAGGGTGCTATTTATAGATAATTTCTTTCAAGAGCTTTTGATTGCGGCCCACGGGGTTCCAGACACGAGGCTTTTAGAAACGTGACACCGTGGGCGGCTGCTACCCACGTCGCCCACCCCATACACCCCTTAACGTCGGGCGGATTTATTACGTAAAATATAAGAACAAAATTAGACATCACCTACGCTACGGATCAATACTTCTGAGTTACTATTGCGTATCACAGCAGGCTGTTAAAATAAGAAATATAATAAGTCCAGAAAATCACGATCCGACTGAATACAAGAATTATTATTACAATGCAAGGTTAATTTGGTCAGGTCAAATAGTCAGCAACACCTATGTACAAGTTCTCTAATGATCTAACGTTTTTTAATAAGAAACACTACCTAAATAAGAGGAAAATATCAAGGTAGAAGGCGACTGCAAAACTCGTAATAATAAATTTTGTGGGATCCCAAACAGGTTCCAAGTTAATACTAGATTATCGACCGGACTTCAGAATATGGCCTAAACCCTTCTCATATCTAACAAATTTGTATGGAAAAACGTAATTTCTTGGTCCAATTATAGCGCGTGGATTTGTCCACGCGATCTTAACTGTCGGATAAACACGGAGTCGCGGGCAGAAGCTATTTGTAAGAGCAATTCTGGTGTGCCAAAAAACAAGACTGCGGCTTTGTTTGAGCCTCAGATTTCCCTTGATCTCAATTTCTTATTTTGAGATATCACAACAAAATAGGTGTAACATCATATTATAATTAATACAATAAAGGCTTAGACATGGTCCTGCGAGTATGCGCATGCTCGTATAAGAGCAGTGCAACTAGACTGGACTGGACTGGACGTGACGAAATAGACGGCCATTACATATTAAATTGGAGAACAAAGAATTCGTCACAGGTTCGTGAATCTGAAATGGTGCAAAATATTATCTTGTAGTCACACGGAGTCAATACATACCATTGACACCTTCAAGTAGTACCAGGAGCGCAGAATTTAAAGCAGGTTTGCCACTAGTTATTACACACGCCACACACGTACATCAGGCATCGCGTTATAGCCGAGGATGCAATTGAAAATGTCAGCGAAGAAAGATACACCATCATTTATTACATAATCGACATACAATTTGACTATGAAAACTGCATTAATCATTGCCATCAACGTAAAGATTTTGAAGTAAAATATAAATACATGAAACATGATCGTGTCGGTTGTGGTACGGTAAGAAGTAGAGTGAAGAACCGAAGACGATAGAAGTTTTAATTTTAAAAATGATAGAGACGAAAACTATAGGGACTTTATTTATTTAAAAATAATTAGGGCCGACTATTATAGGTACCTCTCACGCGTCCGAAGCTCAAAAGCTCGCACAGAGACTGACTAGGAACGGGGACGTAAGCCTGAGACCTATATTATGAATTGTATTGTGTATGATTTGTGCGCAACGCTGCTCTGTTTGGGCGAGGCTGCAACTAACTGTTGAAGCGACATCTGCAAATCAGATTGTGCCTTGTTTGTGACGGCCATCATGAAGAACGAGCGCGTTTTTTTGTTACTACCCTAAGCGTTTTAAAAGCCGTGAAATTTTGATGCGGGAACTATTTTGCAATTGATTGAAGAAAAATATCCATTTATAATAGAACAAAAAAATCTAACCACGGTAGCACACCTCTGTCGCAGAACTGTGCTAGCGGAACCGCTGGAAAAAGTTGCTAACCGTATTGACACCACTATG
Source organism: Noctuana stator (assembly GCA_018231225.1). Lineage (NCBI taxonomy): Eukaryota > Metazoa > Arthropoda > Insecta > Lepidoptera > Hesperiidae > Noctuana > Noctuana stator. The sequence continues at coordinate 7,405 of DWQK01001929.1, forward strand.
TTTTATAGTTCATATAAAATGTATGAAGGTTTTACGTTTTGGTCTTAATCCTAAAAGCAGCTGCAATGACCATTTAATATTAAATGTACTGCATCTTATCTTTAATATAAAATAATTTTCTTCCTTTCCCTTCAATTTGTTTCTAGCTTAACGCAACAGTTGTACCTACAGCGCAGCGGCGGTTTCAGTGTCGTTCTATGAAGTCATGCAAGAGTTTTACTAAGCACATAAATAATCAAAATTTCAAATTTCTATAATGTGTGTAAGTAAGTAATAAAAAGTTCTAAATACTTAAATACTTAATGCGCAATTTCGATTTCGTCGTGGCGATTCATCTTCGTCACGTAAAGTAGGTAGGTATATTATAAAATACCTATACCTTTATTTATTTCCTACAGTAATTCAATTCGAAATTTAATAATAAGTCCAATCTAAAATATACGAACCGCTTAAGGCCGGAAAAGTCCAGAACTTAACGAATACACTTTAGAAAAATCAATAAAAACAAAATTATAAACAAAACTTTACAAAGGATCACCATGTATATAGGATCCATTATAACAGTCAAAATGTAACAATAACAAATAACAATAGTTTATCCGCGGCAAATAAATTTCACAGTACACTTTATGACGTATTATGGCGGCCAAACAGAGGAAATAAAAATAATATTCTTGATGAAAATGATTAGGGAAATTCAAATTCGTAATGACGCGACGAGATGCACCCAGCGCGCAGAACAACGAAACGGAAACTGATCGACATGATCAGAGGTCAAAGCATATGTCCTAGATAAGACCTAGGACATGCGCAATGCAGCAGGTCCCGGGCAAGCACGAATGCAGCTGAAGGGCGTGTCCACGGTAGCTGAAATAGCCTGGGATTTGTCAATACCTTGTTACTACCTGACCTATATTTTCTGTCATCGGTCTATTAAATTCGTTCAACTTATCGAACATTTTGCTTATATTCAAGAAAGAACATGGACTGATTCCGACTTGTACATATATATTATATACCTACATACCTATTTATTTATATATTTTTTTATGTGTTAAGTTAAGTGAAATAATACACGCAACCTTAGAAGGCTTTTTGTTCATATCTGATAACATAGTCGACAGTTTCGGTTCTACAGATTTTAAGATGTTCATAGTTTTCTTTGTTCCCGAGTCACTGCTCAGGTACAAAGAAGTAGATAGATACATTTTAATTTTATTTATATTAGGTCACGTATTAAGTGGTTGGTATAACTGACCGACACATTGTAACTTATACATAATGCTCCACATTTAATTAAATAATACAGTTTATATTTTAAACTTAGTTGAATTTAAATTTTCTTTTGGAATCCACGTTGTTTTAAGATTTTTTTTCCTAAGACGTGAACATTACAAGTCTACAAGATCATTACAAGTGATCATTACAAATTGACACTTCAAGTCAAATTAAGTAAGAGATCTTAACATTGTTCATTGGAAATGTGTACGCAGTATAAAATCAAAATAACAAATCATTAAAATAATAAAATTCAAATGAATTTAGGCAAAGTCCACTTCACTTTGTACTCTTAGGGTTGAAAATAAAGATTAAGTGACGCGAGTTATGTAAGAAACAAATATCTATAAACAAAGGTTTATTATTCTCTGTAACAAATTTTTTTTCATGTTTTCGGTACCAGATTGACTGAAAAGTTTTTGGCATGACGTACTAATGTACTATTTTATTTTTACAACACTCATTATGTCTATTACCTAAACATGGCCGGCTGAGGTAACAAACGTAAACAAATACAGTCGAATTCAGAATCTCCGCCTTTTGTGAATTCAGTAAAAAAAGGATTAACAACGAAAGAGAACAATGATAAAATGAAGTCAACATTAGGGTAAGCTCCAGGGTAAGCGTATACCACCGTAAAATATGAACAAACAAACAAACAAACTCTTCAGCTTTATATATTAGTATAGATTTAATCAAGAAATAACTTTATAACACTTAATAACACTTTTAACAAGGTTTTAAAATAATTGGAAAATCAAAGTTATTTTAAGTTATCACTGAATTGTGATACTCAAACTTTACCAAAAGCCTTTATATCATCACAATAAATGTCAAACGGTTTTATCTTTAGTTATCATATAACTTAAGTTTAGAACGTTAATAAAATCAACATTTTTTATGACGTATAGCACTAATAACGAAATATTTACTTACCTCTAACACCTTAAGGCCAGAAGATGTATAATAAGAAGCATAACAGAGCAGAAAAGCTGGACAGTCAGTTAACTAAACGAAAATTCAACACTAAAACAATTGGTAAAGTTTATCGTCGACGACGACGGACGAGAATACGTAATAAAATTCTTAAAGTCGTAGAAATCAATAAGACTATCGCTATTAATTCAAACACAGAAATTATTAACTCTGACAACATTATGGAAATGATCAAACAGTTACTGTAGGACCGACCGGTGTATTCGCTAATTTGGAACTAAAGCACACAACAGACAGTAACCGTAATACGTCAGAGGCTCATCTTATTAATACAGGCACTGATCGAATATTCCAGGGGCTCAGGTATTTATTAATATAGAAACCTAAGACATGCGCAGAGCCGGGAGACGGTCCCGGGAAAATTGGAACTGTCTACGACGGCGACATATAGGGTTTTTATTTATACTTATATGTTACAGGGACTCATCGCTATGACTAATATAGTCATACCTGTTAAACATTAATCGATACAAAGCGAACGCCCGTCTGCTTGTTTATATAAGGAAAAGGTTTGACGCCGCGCCCATTGGTAACGTAAGGTTGTAATTGTAAAGCTCGCAACTAACTTATACCTAATTAACTAGTAACTAAATATTTCAGTCCAATAAATTATTACTTGGAATACACTACAAACTTCTAATAGCAACCCCCTAAGTTTGTAGGTTCCATAGGTACCTACTGTTTGTAGTTTGGAGCTTGAAAATATTTACTTAGATTACTGTAAATGCTTTCCTACCCCTTCGTAGATGACCATAAGGTACACGTATACACTCTTAGAGAAGTTATTTACTCTAAGTATATATTGATATTATATACTTATGGTGGCGTGACGAGTATCGCGCCCACGTTTAAATTTTAATGGCGTTATGACGTCACGCGTATTGTTAAGGAATCTCGCGAGTGAATAAGGATTGAAATAATTTATCGTCAATTATAGTAAAATCGCACATGAAAGTACTTATTTACTTTTTAGTCGTCGACATATTTTTGTCTGAACTTTTGATAACTTAAGATGACAAGAGAGTAAGGATGTTATTTGATCTATTTTACCTATTTTTTAAACAGAGTTCAATGAAAGGGAGGAGGATCGCAATTCGACTGTATTATATTTGTTACCTCATAACTTTCGACTGGGTAAACCGATTTGGATGATTCTTTTTTATTTGAAAGATGATGATGTATGGTGCCATTTTAATTTGGTCCATTTCTGACCACGGCATTTGCATTGAAGTCGTTTTTTTGAGACGCTAGTTATAATTATCAAAAAGTTTAAATCTATAACTGAAAACCGCATCAAAATGGACCAGTGGTTTTGAAGACAAATGGTAGCATTGGTTGGCACACACTCCTCTCATCCCAAATGCATATACAGTCTCCGTTCCTTCGTGGGTAAAAAGAAAATAATATAACCGAATCTGAATCTCACCCGAGAATTAGGCTCATTTCGTACTAATCGGGGTCCGATTGAAAGTCACTCTTAAGTGTGAAGTGTTTTCCGATAAATAAAAAAGCATTCATTAATAATCAAACTCCTAATACTAATCGGGTCCATCATGGATCTACGAATAAGTGATAGATCTTAAGAAATTCTCGATAGATAAACATTTTAAAAATTCAATCTAAATAAAAATCTTCACGTTGGATTACATTGCTACTACGAGTAATAACAAACATTATGACTGGTATCGAATAGCTCCTCCAGTCATTCAAAAATATTACCTATCTATAAGAGAGAATAAAATAAAATCAATAAAACTGAAATGTAATTTTTAACACTTATTTTTCAACTGCAGGGTAGGATGTACTCAAACCGCCCAAAAGGCCTCCGACCAGGTTTAACGACTGTTATCTGTCGATAACAACCGGGATCTTAACATGCCGTCCGAAGCACGGAAGCGCGCATCTAATTTGCAACTAGCGGTGACCCATCCGAGTACCGACCACGCCCGACGTTGCAATATAACAATCTGATCGCTTGCGGTCCACACTACCAGCGGGGCGCAGCGCGTTTCATTTCTTTCAGCGTAGGTGGCTCTTGCAGCTCTGAAGCCGACACAGTTTACATCTCTTACTGGACACCTTCGGTTCATCCAGGGAATTTGCGTTAAGCTTGCTGTTTGCCATCACCACATATAATACGATCCGGCTTTAGCTAAGCAGATACCTTCAAGGTGACGAGGGCCATTCTACAGGCGATGGAACACAGGATAGAATAGTGTGGGATTAATTATAACGCTGTCTAGGTGATCTTCCTTTTATTTACCACACTAATTATGTAGATATTTATATACACAGAAAACCAAAAACTGAGCACGGTTTTTCACTTCGTAAATTATAATCGATTAACAATTTCCCCTAATATAATATAAAAACATATTTGCAAGTAAAAGAAAATCAGGATAATCCAGACTTTGCAATAGTAGTACGTGTAGATCAAAGGAATCATTGCGTGAGCGAAATCGGTCCTTTTTGTTGTATCTAATTGAAATAACCTATCGACACTGGACGTCTAAAGTTTAGATGCTTCAATTGAAAACTTGTGCTTCTGAGAACTAGTTCAGATATTTAAAAATCTATTAGATATTTAAAAGTGGAATGTAACCGTTGCACAAATCGATAGGCTAAGAGCATGCGCAGTAACTTATCCCGTTAATAATAAAACACTAAATCAATCGACCTGAAAATACGGAAACACTTTCTTTACGCTAACTATTACTCGCCTGTCGGAAACTATTGTCACCTACATTATGCGGAGAAAAACACATTACTTTTCGTAAACTTAATGGGGAATGCCGAAAGGTATCATAAGATTACCTTACGATTGCCTCCTAATCTCTGTACTAAGTATAATAAAACTGTAGAAATATTTTTTCTGTACATTAAATATTTTTTCGAAATTTCTATTGTGGGGAGCTTTAGGTAAAAAAAGATTTTTTAAAACTTTTGTCTTCGGATTTGAACGAAACTTAGTAAACTTATCATCCATGTGACGGATTCACATATAAGACAAATTCAAATTCAAAATTTTTATTCATCATAAGGTACAAGTATACGCTGGATGAACGTCAAATAATTCGGTACATCGGCTTTAGGCGCCCTTTTGGCTAAGGTAGGCCGGACAATGCCTAATCACAACATAAGTTATCACGTAGCCATAAGTTATACTATGTTCATATAATGTAATGTTGATATACCTGACACCTTTTATCCCGGAAATTATGAGGGTTCCGTAGGGATACACGAAGAAAAATTGTATGTACTTTGTTTTATTTTCACCCGAACCGCTTGAAACTTACAAAATATATTTATTAACACAAATAAAAACATATTTATTTCTCAGTTTTCTAATATTTTACCAAAGAGCCTTAAAATTCGGAAATGAATTTTGACATCTTTACAGTTGCAAATGGATGTAAAAAGAGAAGTTATAATAAAATAAAATCCCCCGCCGCGTCCTTTGTGTGTGTGTCTAAACATATTATGTGCGTGTGTCTAAATTTTTCTTTAAAAAGTGCGCAATATCACATATTTATTTTTTTTAAAATAACTAGCTTAAAGAAAAGTAGGGCGAGAGAGCTGCAGACAGGGGGCAGACAAGAAGGGACACCAAACGCGATAGATAATAATTGTTTTATTTCTACAAAAGGCGGACGGAGTCGCGGCATAGGCTAGTAAACCATAAGAAGATCTTGAATCACAATCATTTTAATGCTGACATTAAAATAATTAGTTTGCAGCGCTCCTTAAGTTGATTGATTGTATTTTTTGAATCTCATCCCGAATATGTATTATTTTGAGATAACTTTTTTTATAAAAAGTAATTTTATTCCCAGCTTAACTTTTATTTTTCCACACAGCGAACTTCGGACCGCATAATATCAGGAAATATACCAACAAGGTTTATAACCTTCCTCTTGAATGCATTCCACTATCTATGCTTAAAACTGCATTAATATCCGTTTAGTACTTTAAAAATTCTAAGCGAACAGACACTGTTCATACGAACAATAACTATTTTTTTCAAACTCTCTCTCTCACTCACGCCTCACCACAACTCAACACGTGGTACTTTTGTAATTTATATAAAATAAAGAGATTAATTGAACAGACACCAAATCTACTTTATTTTATACTACGTATGTAAAGATTAAATTAAAAATGTTTGGTCACCCGATCACTTTAGTTTTGGTACGAGTACACAGCGCCATACGTTGCGTGGATTTTAGCGCGCAATTTCCCTAAAACAGGCCGAGTTCGAGTCCGACTCTGTTGGAGCAGCGTGGTCGACCACGGGTAGCTACATGCAGCTGCGTCAAGACATCTACAGTCATTGAACTTTGAAGCTAATAATTTTACTGATTCTGAGGCGATATGAAGCTCGCTAGAGGTCAACTACGAGTATGTAGTTAAGTTACCTATAAAAACGGCAAAAAAATCGCGTTTGTCGTATGGAGCGCCCTTATACATTTATTTTATTCTGTTTTTTAGTATTTGTTGTTATAGCGGCAATAGAAATACATCATGTGTGAAAACTTCAAATGTCTAGATCACGGTTCATGGTACAGCCTGATGACAGACGGACAGACAGATAGCGGAGTCTTAAATA
>DWQK01001930.1:0-14280 GCA_018231225.1 Noctuana stator
GTAATCCCTCTGCTCAATCTTATATTTGCCAAATCAAGAAATGCGGCATATTGCGATATGCCCAAGAAGATCTCGATCGGTCCATTTTTAAAATAAAGTTGGCCTCCATCCACTTCGACGTATAGAAATCTACGTCATAACAGTGATAAACTAGTGGCCCTAGTGGTTGAACTTCGAATTAGGTATATCGAAAGTTATGTGTGCGTAAGCGTAGGTTACTAATATATTATGCTTACATTAATAGTCATTAGTTTGCATTCGGTAAAGGAAAAACACACTTCTTTCCTGTCCCGAGGGAACCTGACTGATGTATATTCCCTGAGAACGTTCTGGAAAGATACCAATTTCCGTACGCCACTAACCCGCATTTGGCTGTTATTAATGATGATGATTGTTGGTTCCAGTTTGATTTAATGTTATCGGAGGACGGCAGTGGTCGCGGTGCCGCGCTAGTGGCGGCCGTCGCGTGTCGCCAACGCGAAGCTCTTGCGTAAACAGCACTACATACAAACCAGACCCCAGCCACAAACAGCCAGTTCAAACTCCCGACGCCGAGGTGCTTTTAAGCTCGATTTTACGGCTTCGTGAGTGAGTTGAATGACCTTTCCAAATTTTAGAATAACTACAGAAAAGCTTTAAGTTCATGTGCAGAGTAGAGTTACAGGTTACTACGCTCCAATTGTAACTGAAGAGATTGGACGCTTTGAAATTGGTATGCATCGCTGTACTTAAGTTAACACAAAAAATAAAAAATAAGGTTTTCGTATTGCTTCTCGTAGAACTCTAAAAATGGTAATGAAACAAAATTTATTAATACAAACGAGTTTTTCTTGTACTTACCGGAGCTCGTAATAGGTACTTAATGCAAAGTTATTTAATAAACTTTGCTCACTGTTTCTTGGATACAGTTTACACTTGTTCGCTCTCTTTTGATATGCATATTGTAAGATATTCTTCTTCTACATTACCTGCTACAAGTAGCTCTAAAATTTTGATATGAAGGCTCGGTTTTCCCCAAAAACTTCAAAATTAGGGATAGGTACAACGATTAAATAAAATTTTATTAATAATATAAACAAAAATTATTACGGTCTGAAACGAACAGACTACACAGGTATTTGTTAGGTAGGAATAATGTGACTCGTTTTATATTTATTTGAATTTAGTAGGTACTTAGTTCTTAATAAGCGTTGCTTTTTTTTCTCCCAAATAATTGTGTTATGATAAGACATGATGGATAGGCACTAAGATTCAATAATTTCAGCCATCTTTTGTGTGTAGAGAGATACTTATGAAATTATATTAATCATAGACTTGTCTAGTCACAAACAGACACAAATCGGCTACTTACCTTACAACTGTATCTATATTGTACATTAAATTTCACATTTAAGGAACAGGTTTCCTATCAATATTTTCTAATTAATATTGTTATAAATAAGACTGATAATAATTAACGTGGTCGTTAATCAATATAATGTAACGTGTATTGAACTTAGTGTCAGTCTGATAGCAGTATATTAAATAATTTGCAGTTGCCTTTCATTGTCAGCGAACAGGTAATCGATAATTATAATTTTGAAAAGAAAATTTTTGTTTCTTATAAGTATTATAAAATCAGGAGTACATACATGTAAATCATTATCACTGAGAAATAATACATGTTTAATAATTTATAGTTATATTTTAAATATGAATTATTATTGACTTTTTTTAAATAAATTTCAAACAGGCGCCATATTATTTTTAACAGATGAATCGTCGGCTGCTAAAAGCGCGATGCTTTGAATAATTTGATTACTATAATCCTTACCTATAGCAATATACGTATGAATCTCAAAATTTTATTATCTTTTTCTATAAATAAACTTGAATTCTGAATATTTATTGTTATCATGTCGATCATTCCATTTGTTTGTCATCTGTGCCCAGTACACAAGTGTGGGCAAGATGTTTGGAACGAGCAAAATGTAAATTTATACATATTTTAATGAGACATTAATAAATTAATAAACATGTGAACATCAATTACTTTATTGTTTAATATTTATATGTTTTCATTTAAAATTTATTTCAAATGTTACGTTCTGACGTATTATTGAAATAAGTTTTAAAAATTTATTTGAGTGTTAAAATATTTTTCTGTGATAGTACTAGGACTTATGTAAAGTATTGTTTGCCGTATTAGTTAAAAGTATCATTATCATAATATTTGTAAATAATATAAGAAATAATTTTAGTAAAGATGAGAGTATTAGCAGAACCATCAAGCGAATTATAATTTTGAATGCTCCTTTTATATGTACCTACTAGGGGATTATAGATTCATCGAGAGTAGTCTGGAATAACTTCAAACACACACACACCCTATTTATAGTTCCTAGTTACAAATAGGTGCATTTTAAGTATGTATTGTGTATTAGTCATTTTTGTAAGTTTTTTTGCATGGCCTGTGGCAAAAACAATGTATTTATATATTATTAGTTATACAGTTATGACATAACATTCAATGTAATTTAATTTATTTTTCTCGCTTTTACTGATAAAAGCAAAAGTATGTTAAATCACTGGTGTATTAATGTACAAATTTGAGACCAACATTTGTTTTTTCTAAGGCACTTTTTCTGTAAATTCTTGAAAGTTCAATGTGTAATGATTCGTGACAAAGGACTGATAGTTAATTTGCTGGTAATCAGAAAAGTTTCTCAGTGTTGAAGATGGCGCCACAAAAAGATAAATCAGTGTATTATTTTTATATACCAATTTAAACTAATCATATTTTTCTGTTTATTATTTACCTATGTACTTAATCCCTAAAAGATCTTTTCTGCCAGAAACTTTTCTAAATACCTTCAAATTCTGTTTACAAATCCCAGTACAAGCCCATAAAAGATGTGCAAATGTTTTATAATGGCACACTGTCACTTGCTCTGACAAAAGCTTCTCAACTAAATCTTGCATCAGAGAACAAATTGCTACATTCCATAGGTCTTTTGAGGCCTATAATATTGTAATTTTGCGAAGATCTTTTATGTTTGGAGCAGAAATGTACATATCACATCACCATTGAACTTACAGATTTGTGTCCATGTGTAAATAATATTTATACATATATATACCATGAAACCTGAAGCTCCAAATTTTTTAGGTTTCTGAGGTTTTTATTGTGTGATTGTATATTTTATCTTTTTATATTCACTGAGAAATTTAGAGATATTGATAATTATTTTAATAGAGATAAGTTATTGGTGGCAAGCCAGTTTAGAGAAATGATTATGAAAGTAGTAGCAAGCTCCATGTATGTAAGAGCTGTTAAAATGTTACTTAATTTCAGAAATAAATTTATATAGAAAGCCAAAGCATGTTTTTTATTTCCCAAATAATAATTTATGCTTCTTGTTAACAAATTAGGTTAAAGTTGTAGACAGTTTAATTTGTATTTACTATTACCTCATTTCTTCATATTTAATATTTTATGTGTAGGAACATGGAAAAGTATATATAAAATAGAGGGAGTACCAAAAACTGCCTATAAAACAAATTTGTTTTTGTGGTGTTTGTCAAACTTAACATACAAAAAAACAAAGGAAATAACAATACGAAGAACACCAATATGCATACATTTTTATTGTCATACCCTACAAAATTTAAGAAAATGAAAAAAAATGTTACTCAAATTTCATTTTAATAGATTTTTTTTATTAATTTGAGTTTATATGAAAAACACGACATTTATTTATATCATAAGTTCGTGATAAAAATACAAAAAAAGGTGCACAATTACATCTGCAATCCCATTGCCAATGCATCTAGAAAACTCAAATTCTACTTAGATGTAAATATTATTATTACATAATAACATTGCAACACAATGACTATATTAATAATTTATAAATTAAAGCTAGCTTAAACAAGTCAACATAACCATGATTTTTATATACGACACAAAAGAAGAGATTCTAGGAATAAAAATGGCATTTAAGAGAAAATTATATTTTGAAACCTAAGGCCAACGTAACATTACTTAATAGTCTTAATACCTACATAGAATGTTAAAAATAGATCACATTTAGATAATCGAGAGCTAAATTTATCATAGAATATAATGTATTACTTAAATCAATAAGAGCCTCTTACACTCGACAAGCGCATTCAGATGGGGTTCGAGTTGGTCTCTTGGGAGCTGTTAAACGTTTTGAAGTGCCTGTTCCATATTGAATCCCTGAACCAATTCTTTCAGGATCCAATTCACCTGTTTCTATCTTTGCTAATATGCTTTTTGAACATTTTAAAAATGCTTCCTCTACATTTTCTCCTGTCTTAGCACTGGTCTCAAGAAACATTAATTCTGCAAACAATGTATTTACATTATTACAACAAACTTAACAGTTACTCATATTTTATAAAACAAGAGTTAATGAAAAGTGATAGGTAATCATTTATTTTATAAAGAAAAGTATACTGCTTACCATTATCCTGTGCAAATTGACTAGCTTCAGTAAAAGTGACCTCCCTGGATTCCTCTAAATCTTTCTTGTTGCCAACAAGCAGAATAACAATGTTTGGGCTGGCTAGAGTACGGGCATCTCTGAGCCAATTTGCAAGAGCATTAAATGAATCTCTGGATGTTATATCATATACTAGCAAAGCACCAGCAGCGCCTCTATAGTATGAGCGAGTGACAGATCGGAAACGCTCCTGCCCTGCTGTGTCCCATATTTGCAACTTTGTTGATTTGCCACCAATATTCACAATTTTAGAACCAAACTCAACGCCGATAGTGTGGCATCTATCTTCTTTGACTGAAAATAAATATACTAAAATTATAGCATGTTTTCAAGCAATTAAATTCATTAAAAAAATTTGGTTTTTGATGATTGTTGAACTTTTCAAAACCATTTCAGTTTTTACTATTATTTCCATTTCAATTATTTATTTAGATTTCACTCAATTTACAGCATAGGATAGTAAATTTTTAATCAGCAATTTCCAGATAGTGTAAAGAATTATCTGGTAAGTTTAATGTTACTTTTTGGTATAAGCTGAACGAATGGACTATACATAATTAAATTTTATACGTAGACAAACAAGAATATCTCAAACTTTCAACAATTTATAATGGATTACAAACAGCATGAAACTTAGTAATTGTGTATGCCTATATTTCTGATATTATAATATTATTGAAATATACACTGAAGAAAAACATTTACATAAATTATCTTTGCTATACTGGGCTTTATGTTTTCAATTTTATTGACACACTGAAAACACTTTAATTAGTATTTACTTATAGTATGATAGGCAGTCAAATGAGTATCATTAATTAAGTAATTATTAGTTAATCATTTTCACAAAAAGCCAACAAGTTAGCCAAGTGCCTAAGTTCAATATTTTCCTCCTACTCAAATAACTTTAATGGATATCCTGTTTACTACAATTTTTTTTATTATATTATGTCAAACTTCTTTACATCAAAACCCCCAAACAAATGCAGCTAAAACCACTCTCTCTCTAATGTTTCTTGTTTAATTATTAGTTTTTACTAGAATGTAGTGGCACAACATTATTAAAATGGCCACGAGATACATCTGTGGGCATAAGGCTACAGCCTCATTAATGAATAGCTGTGCCCCGCTGTTTCACCTGCTTTAAATTTTTTTTCCTAACATTTCCCTTAACTGCTCTGCTCTTATTTATTGAAGCGTGATGAAAAGTATACCAGATACTTGTATAACCAGGTCAGGAGTATCAAAAATAATTGTACCAAGTTTCGTTAAAATCCATCTTGTAGTTTTTGTTTCTATAACTAACTGTTATACAGACAGACAGACAGAGAAAAATTTTACTGATGGCATTTTTGGCATCAGTATCAATCCCTAATCACCCCCTGATAGTTATTTTGGAAATATATTTCATGTACAGAAATAACCTCCTAACAGATTTATTATAAGTATAGATTTCATAGTCTAAGCTGATTTTCATGCTAGTAAATATTGTTAATTATAATACCTACAAATTCTTTAGATAGGTAAAAAAAACAAAAACATAATAATAACATTCACTAAAGCACAAGGTAGACTTTATACAAAACCCCTTTTTAAAAAAGGATTAAGCAGTTTGTTGATAAAGGGTGGTGAATGAGTAAGGTATTCAAATAAACAGTACTCACATTTGTTCCCTATAAAGTTATTAAGAAGACTTGACTTTCCAGTGCCCGCACTCCCAATAACCAGAAATTTAAACAGATATTCTAAAACACAGGAAAAATCAAAAGAATTAAGTACATTATTTTTCTTTACGCGTTGTGTAAAGAATTTCAATAACTATCAAGAATAATGTTGTAAGTACTTTGCACTTACCGTATGATTCCGACATGATTTATTCCAACAATCAACAATGTTACAAAACCGTAGCCGTAGCTAGTGCATCAACCAACTACCTATACCAAAGCAAATCGCATTATTTACGGTTATGAGGTATTTATTAGGAGTTTATTAATGGAAACAAAATATTTTGTGATACAACCAGTTACAAAAGCGCTCGTTCTATTTATATATTAATAATATTTTTGATATTGCCGATCTAGTTTAGATTTACCGACAACAACTTGACATTTCACTATGAATCTGAAATAATTTCATTTATCCTGAAATATCAAGCAAGGTGTTTGACAAAATGTCAAATCAAATGTCTGAAATAATTTGTCATTTAAACAATGACAAGTACAGAAAACATCTATAGGCATATCTATGGTATAGGTGTAGATAGAGAATAGAAATCTACATCACACAACTAATTTTATTAAGCCACGTTCGGAGGAGCTTTCTCGATGCTTAAGCGGCCGTTATTTTTTGCGCTCGTTCGAACGTAGGCTTAAAATAGTTTAATTTTTGTTTTTGAGTTTGACATTCAAATGAAATTGACGTTTTGTTTTTGTTTCGATTTAACCAGTTTGACCAGTTCCAGTTTGACATTTGATTGACTTAACCTTATCATAGTATTTATTTAGTTTTTTCATTCACCTGTTTAATATTTATAACATTCTATTGACTTACGTTACGTATTTTTAGTTTTTTACTGAACTTCATAAATTCTATAATTTTTCTGTAGAAAAGAAGTTTCAATTCAACTAAAACAGCTATGTTCGCTTTAAGACATGTAAGTGTAAAATTTTGAAATTTGTCTAGAATATGTTAATTATGTTATGCACCTCTGTAAATACTTTATTTTCAGACTACTAATGCTTTGCAATTTAAAACAAACACATGGCGCACTCAAACCCGGTCATTTTGGGAATATGTGAACATGATGTTCAACAAGCCTGATCCAGAGCGAATAAAGGTTGTTGGACCAGATCGAGCTTGCGCCGAGTGGGTTTTACGAAACGGCGGTAAAGTTGTGTGGGCGAACGGCAAGACTCTAGCTGACTACAACTCCTTGCCATCTGAACAAGAAGGAGTCCCAAAAATATTAGAGATTGATGGGTCTGAATCATCTATATCCCATTATGGTTTCCCTCACTTAAGTATGTTGATATAATTGCTATGCCATACATACTCTCAATGAACATACAATTTCACAATTTGTATTCCTTCAGGTGGCTGCACCATGTTACAGAAAATCACTCTTCATGACAACAACTATATTGATAACCGGGCAATGAAGGGGCTGTCTTACGGGAAGGAAACTCTATCCCATGTTCAGGTTTCCAAATGTGCCAATGTAACAGATTCAGGGATAAAAGATATAACATTTTTAAGTAAATTACAGACCCTCATATTATTTAATCTAGAAGGTGTTACAAACATGGAAGAATGCAAGCAATATCTAATGGCAAAGCTCCCTAACTGTAAAATTAAAGGTATATTAACATTAAAACATCTACAAGTAAATAAAACATGTACAAAACAAATCACATGCATAAAATTAACAAAAACAAAATCTAAATTCTAGGTCAACATGCTACCTATCAATTTATTAGGGAAGGATAGACATTAAATGACCAAGTTAAAATTAATCAATTAATAATTACATCTCATTTCAGGTGAAGAAGAGAGAATGAACAGCTAAATTAACCAAGAAAAGTTAAAATAATTATAACCAATCTAAATTATAGTTGCACATTGTTTTATTAAGTTTTTTGATGTTAATAAAAAGTATTAATCATTTCACTCCTTTGCCAATTGCTTCATTTACTGTCTTGTAACCATTTTTTATCAATAAATCTGCAAGCTCTGCTTTGATTTTTGTCACCACTGATGGACCATGGTATATCAAGGCTGTGTAAATCTGGACAGCAGTGGCTCCTGCCATTATCTTTTCATATGCATCTTGACCACTAAAAACACCACCTACTCCAATGATCGGTATAGTCCCTGTTAAGAAAATTGAAAGTCAGTACAACAATAAGGTAATTCGGTTTAAAAGTAGTAATTACATTAACTGAATAAGGGATGAACCCTTTTCTTCAAGTATTTTAGTAATTTCAAACATGAATTGCCACTTCTAATTATGTACAATTTGTAATACCTTTTGTCAATTTATACATTGTTTTGATCATATCTGTTGACTTGTCTTTAAGTGGTTTACCACTCAAACCACCAGATTCTTTTGAAAACTCCTGGTTAATAAGACCAGTGCGATCTATTGTAGTGTTTGAAATGATGAGTCCATCAACTTGAGATTCCTTTTTGGTTATAACTAAAACAATGTCCTTTGTTTCATCAAGGCTTAGGTCTGGAGCAAGTTTGAGTAGCAATGGTGGTTTTTTGTCAAGTTGCAATGAGTTTCTCATTTTATTAACCGCTGTCAATAGTTTCTGCAACTCTTCTTTAGTTTGCAATGATCTAAGGCCAGGAGTGTTTGGGCTAAAATTTGTAAAAAACACCATTAAGGATACATAGATAGTATAAAAGTACTTCTAATAATAAAATAAGGTAAATATACCTATGTAATGGTTATTTTAGCAGAATTATAATGTGCTCTAACAATTGGAAATTTAATAGAAGAAAAGTAAACCTTACTTCTTTAAATCACAGTTAGTTAACAAAATTGTTAAAATCTTATGTCTTTAAAGCTAATGAAGATTAAGAATGATAGGATATTATGATTACAATTTTTTTATAGGTTGTCTCATGTTACCTGCTTATGTTTATAACAAAATAGTCTGCAACATTATAGAATTTCTTTATGCCAGAAATGTAATCGTGAACAGCATCTTCAGACAGTTTATTCTTTCCTAAATTGATACCTAAGAGTCCTTTATCCAATAGAGCCTTGTCTATACTTTCTATCTTTTTATATACTTCATTATGACCTTCACTATTAAAACCATATCTATTTATAACAGCCCTATCTTCTGGTAATCTAAATACTCTAGGCTTAGGATTCCCTGGCTGTGGTTCGGGTGTAACTGAACCAATTTCTACAATTGAGAAGCCTATCTTCCTAAGTCCAATTACAGCATCACCATGTTTATCAAATCCAGCCGCTATGCCTATTGGATTACTGAGATCATAGTTCAAAAATTTTGTTTTCTGAAAAGGTAATTACCATTACAAAGGTTAAGTTGCTTTTACTCGTAAACTCTTAATTAAATTAACTCCTAAATAATTTATCCTGTTGATATTACAGAATACTATGAATAAGAATAAAATGTATTCTTACTAAGACTTGTGGATCCTCAGAAGTTTTGCAGGGAAAAAATCCATATTTAATAGCTGTAACACCAATTCTATGAGCTAGTTCGGGACTGACATATTGACTTAGTGGTTGTAGCACATTTTCATAGTATCCATTGAAATCTTTTTTAAAATATATAAATTGGTAAGATAGAGAACCCCCAAGTGTTACATAACACAAGGATTTAATTTTTTTCTGAAACAAATAAAAAATAAATTACATATTTTACTAGGTAAAAATACGTACTTATTCATTCAGAACTTATCAGCTTACCAAGTTATTTTGTTTAGTACTCATAATAATTATTATAGGTTTATAAAATTATGAAGAAACTAGTTCTTTATTACGTTGGCATTCATATATAAATGTAAGTTTTATTTTACCACCATTTACTTTACTTAATACTTATTTACTTTAAGAAATTAAATTCTTTAGGTAATTTTCGATAGTTCGAATCCAAGACTTCAACCAGGCAAGCACAGACTAAGAAGAGATACTTATAGACTATAGAGTATATTATATGGATTATATCAATGTAATGGATTACATAGCTTTATACATTGTTTTATCTATGGATTATATACTCTTTACACGCAATTTATGCCGCGTTACCGCGGCATGTTGGCACACATAATAAAATCAGAATTTAACTGGCGTTTAAATGTCAGGTGGCTGTCAGTGTCATCATAAGTCATGTCACTATACACTTAATTTCAATTCAATAGGTATTTACTATTTTCAATCTATAAAATAAATTCTATATTATATACCTATAAAAAATCTATCTAGCTAGCTCTAATTTATTTACATACCTAATTGAGAATTCATGACATTATACACAGAATTTAATACACAGAAATTAACATATTAATGTACATACTCTGCGGATTAAACATTTACTTGAAAATTGTTTACTTTAGTCGTTCATCGTTGATCCATCTACAGCAAAACTTGAAATATGAAAGCTACATTGATTTTTGATAGCGTCAACAATTTATTATTCTCTAAATGGGACGAAGCATTCTTAATTCGTATGAAATCGTTTAGTGAACAGGTAAGCTAATTCTCCTTACATTAAAAGTTGCTGCTACTCGTTCGCTAGACTAATTGTTACTTGATTTTATGAATATAAATATTAATTCTTGCCATTTATATTTCTAGAGTTTGGTGCCAGAGAGAGATGGTAATATTTCAGACAACCACCATGTATCCCAATTATTGTCTCCTATTATCACATCCCAAAGGGTTATGGCAGCTCAATTCGGCAACACTTACTCTTCAATGAAATGCAAAGATGACACAACAATTGTATTTGATGAGGTACCTAATTTGAGCACTAACAACTAAAAATATGGTTTTATAGTTATCATTACAATAAAGGTCAGCTGAGAATAATATTTTGTAAAAGAAGGCCAATACTCATCGTAATCAAAAATATTGACTATTGAGTAATCTTCTATAATAATATGCTATTTATTACAGTGGCTGGACCATGTATTCCTGATCATCAGTGAAGATAGTGTGGATGATACCCATAGAGAGATCCTGGATTGCAAAACATTGGTGCAACACATATGTGGACAAAACATTAACTTGTAAGTATAACTATTAATCATCATCGTCAACTCATCATAGTCCTACCATAGATTTTTTTTCTGTATACAAATCCGTTATATAAAACATCTTAATATTATAACTAAGTTTAGTTTTGTTGAACAAATGGAATAGTTTAAAAAGTAAAAAAATATCTCATTTTTACAGACTACATTCACCAATATATCAAGAATGGCTCTCAGGTCTTTTGGATAACAGATGTAAAGGTGACTATGTGCCAGGTGCCAGTGGGGTGATTGGTGAGAGTGGAGCCACTGTGGCAGCTTTAAATGCTCTGAAAAGTGTTGCCAAAGAAATAAAGTGTTCGCCATACCATCATTATCACATCATGCTTTTTGTTGGTGATAAAATGCTGGCACTGTATTCTAGGTGACTATTACATTATTATTTTTAACAAAGGAAATGTTTTATTATTATTATGCTAATTATTATTCATTGTATCCTTTTGCCTCATTTAAATCTTTGGCTATTACATCCAAACAGTGGAAAATGATAATTTTATCAAATTTGATATTTTCAGTCGAGGCAGTGAAGATATAATGCCGCCTGATTTAATTCTTCTCAGCATTCAATGTATTGCTGCCCAAGAATATTGGGAAAATGTTCGCAAACAAAGTGAAGGCAAAATTGTACTTGGGGACAAAATAAGATTGCCATGTAAGTGCTGAAATGGTATAAGTCAACAGGTAACAGGTAGGTGTTACCTGTTAACTGAAACCAAAACCTAACAGAAGTAAAAAAAATTATATAGGTCTTAAATTTGCAAATTTGCTTTAAGTATGTGTGCAACAATTTTGTAGTATGTTGTTTTCGTAATTCGAGTAATTATTATTATAATAACAATACATGGCGTTTTTGACAGTACATGCGGCGTAAAATAAGTGCATAATGCATTTTGTTTTATCGAGAATGTTTTACAATCGCTTATTGTAAATCTTGTTTTTTTTTTTTAAATGTACTATTTACTTTTTACAGGGTTATCAGAAGAAAATAGTGCAATTATAAACCTTTGTGCTGGGACCACGGGCAGCCCTTGTGCACCCCATTCATTACATTTGGGAGAAATTGCACCCAGAGTAATTTTTGCTGTTGTTATTGACATGGAGTTAAGGTACTTTCTGCATTAAATGACCTAGAAGGACGTATCAGTGAAAGCCCAGCGCTAGAACATCTCAAACACTCTCTCTCAATCTCTGATACATATTTTAAATTATGTTCTGCCATTTTTCCTTGTGTAGGAGTTTTTTATATTACACTACAACCACAGAGATAATTTTGCTCATACTAGAAATGTAAGTTAAATTTTGATAATTACTTTTGTAGGGAAGTTGGTATAGCCACACATCTTTCGAGTCAGGTACTCTCAAACTTAAGGCGGCTCCTTCTACAGAGGAATCTCGAGTTATTGCCGGCCACACTTGATTCCTTGGAGGCTGCAGTGAAAAAGGTAATATAATTTAAATTATTTTTTCATAAATGCTTATATTGGTTATTTCAGTAAATCTTATGCTGTAACAAGCTCTTATAATATATCATCATGGTAAGTATTTTGTGTAGCAAACTGTGTCTTGATTCCATTCTCTTGATAAATTTCAATACATTTTAAACTCTTAAGAAGTTGCACAGTTTACCTGGGATGTATCTACTTCTGCTACAATACCAATTGCGCTTTTAGTTTCAGCAATAGTTAAGTATAGTAAGTTTACTCTAGATCCCAGATTCACACATATTTTGCGCACATTATAATTGTGTATGATTGGGATTCCACCAACCCGCATTGGAGCAGCGTGGTGGAGTACGCTCCAGGCCTTCCCCTGTGGGAAGAGATCCATGCCCAGTAGTCGGACATCTAAAGGGTTGAAGGCATGATTGGGACATGCATTGTTTTCAGACAACAGACTCATTACGTAAAAACAAGTCCAATTCATCCCTGTGTGCTCGTCTCACGAGCCGTATGTTGGAGCTCCGTAAGTCCTGTACAACCACCACGCCCTTGACGCCGGAGACCACAGCGACGGCCATGCACACGGCTTTGGACGCGGTCATAGAGCAACTGAAGCCAGATATACCTAAACTAAAGATGGAACAACCGCTCAAGGACCTTAAGAACTTAATGGCTCCCTACGTAGAGTTTCTGCGCGTGAAGGCGATGCGGTACTTCAGTTTGGCATCATATCCTTTTTAAATATTGCCTTATAATTGGCGCGTATTACAGTTTATTTCATAATACATAAGTAGTTTTCGCTGTTAGCGGTTTCCGGTTTTCTGTCGTTAACTGAATATAATAAAATAATAAACGATTGAGGAAAGTTGTATGAAATAAGCAAACCTATTAGGTACTAACTCATAAATGAGTACAGGGATTTTTAACAATAAATGGGAAAACAAGTTTTCATAAATACGAGTTATCTAACGATTTTTGGTGTAAAAAAAAGAGATACTCGTAGCTAGTTACTAGTTTGGCTTCTGATATCTCAGCTATTATACTGCTGTTTAATTAAACCAATAATTTCGCTTAATGTGTGCTTGTGGCACGGGTGAGACGGAGGTGGATAGTTCCCTAACGCTACACAAGTATGTAGAGGAGTTCCCCGGTCTCATTCACTTCGTGTACATCGACCGGACCACTGGCAGGTTCCTAGCGCCCGACTTGGCGGATTGTGCGGATCTGTTGACGCCGAAAATGGTACGTTATATTTGTTATAATTATTGTAAACATAGAGTCGATATCAATAAGTTTTTTAAATTTAAAGTCTCCGTCTTGTGTGGTTTCGATGCCTTGACAAAAAGTATACAAACTATTGTTGCTTGAACTATTCTTCGTGTGAATTTCATCCAAATTGAAAAAGAAAAAATAAAGCACGTACTCCCTTTTTAAAGTCGGTAAAAATTCAAAACGAAACGTACAGATGCGCGGTATAACGGGGCGCGCGCTGTCGGCGCTGCGCGAGGGGTACGGCGCGGCGACGTGGCGGCGCGGCG
>DWQK01001931.1:0-14274 GCA_018231225.1 Noctuana stator
TTTGCAATAAAATAATATTGCGACTATAAATTGAGATGTAAGCTATCCTATCTTTCAAGTTGGATCAACCTGCACACCGTGTGCAAATTTGGTTAAAATCGGTTAAGTCGTTTAGGAGTCCATCGCGGACAAACACTGTGACACGTAATTTATATATATTAAGATATACGAGTTTTTGTCCATACATTTACAAAAATCTTTTCCTATAGTTTTTTATAAGTCAATCTTGCCTGAAACCCTTTTTATGTCCTAGCAGTCCCCCGTGTAGAATGATGGTTACCACGCCAGTCCACAATTCTAAGGCTCCCGGGTTCGATTCTCGAAGGGGTAGTTCCCGGTCTGAGTATTTGTGTAATTGTCTTTGTGGGAGTCTATGGCACACACGACACAGGAAATCCTAGAATGGGCCGCGAGTGTGGGCCTTCAACCCTCTTATGTCCCCCTGCTGGGCACGGGTCCCTTCCCACAACCGGGGAAGGTCTAGAGTATACTCCACCACGCTGCTCCAATTCGGATTGGTGTAGAGGAAATCTGAAATTCTAACTTTAAATGTACAAAAGGATTTAGCTTTAACAATTACCAGATTATGAAAAGATGCCTCAGACGCAGTTTTCTTACAAATTCATCTCTGTCGTCTTCTTTTTCTTCGAGATAACAATTACAATCAGCCTACATGATGGATCCGCATTTCTCTACACTCTTTCTCGCTAAAAAATCGTGTTGCTATAAATTTAGCATTCAGCCAGTTCAATTTCCACCGCCATTATTCTTAATACTCCATTCCTTTGACGATGAGAGAGGAGCACAGACTAACAATGAATTTGACTGAATAACAACATTATGAAAATAAATTCTCAAATCAAATTAATACAAAGTAAACATTTGGGAGTCCTTTTTTATAAACAAGTTCTATTTACCTACATCAGTTGAATAATGCGTAACGTCCAATGGAATGTTTGTGTTGAATATTCAATTACGTACTATGTTTGAACCAAGCTGTTATCCGGGTTTGATCTCCGCACTTGATGTTATGTGCATATCATAATTTGTTGATCAATTGCACTACGGTGTTCTTGCCTGGCAGCTTAGTTTATTCTTTTAATTCTAGAACACATTTGAATTGTATTCCATAGTTAGCAATTGTTTTTTCACAGATATTTTCAACATTGAACATTACGCACCAAAATGTAAAAACTAAACAAATTTAATGCAAATTTATATATTATTAAGATACCAAAAAATATTGTAAGCAGTTCGCGGTGGAGTGGTAGTGACGCACATGTCATGCTTAGCTGTCACTTGTGCTCACTAACAGCTTATGCTATACTGCATAATTTGTTAATAACATGTAATTTATACACTTAATTTTAAAGGAGTGTCGAGAGTTTTTTCCGCCAGCTTTTTTTTCGGTTTTTTTTTCCGCCGGTAGGCCAGGTGGCCTACCTTAGCCAAAAGGGCGGCTAAAGTCGATGTTCCGTATGAGTTTGACGTTCATTCCGTGTATACGTGTATCTTATGATGAATTAAAACTTTTAAATTTGAATTTGAACACATTGTGAAAAAAACCTGCATGCCTGAGAGTTCTTTATACTACAAAGTCTTACATTCCAACCCGAATTCTGCCAGCGAAGTCGACTATGGCCTTAACGTTAACGATAATTTGATGATGATTGCTATATTAAGTAAATTACACTAACGAGCCTTGAACAAATAAATAAACAAAAGTTCTAACACAGCAGCAAAAATGAGCCTAGTTCTGATAACTAGCAACTCGACTTCGTGTTTATAATCTTACTTATTTCTTATTTTCTTCTGGAACCTCATATCGGTCAGTTGTAAACAAACCATTAACATTTAAAAAGAAATCAGAAACGTGATCGTAACGGCACGCCTTGTTCGATATTACAGCCAATAGGCGTTGACCCAAGCGCTACGACTGAATAAGTTCGGAATGTTTTTACTGAAATAAATTGTTTTCACTAACCAATATAACTTTCACCACCATCCTGCGATAAAGATATATCTACGAGTATACTATTAATACAAAGTTGCAGAGTTTGATTGTTTGTTTGAACGTAAAAATCTCAGGAACTACTGGACCGATTTGAAAAATTCTTTTAGTGTAAGATAGTCCGTTTATCGAGCAAGGCTATAAGCCATCAAGCGTTAAGTTGCAAATCTTAACGCGGGTGAAACCGGGGGGCGTAACTAGTCATACATAAAACCTCATAGAGTTATTGTCTTTTTTTAAAGGTTTTAAGTAAACAGGGAAAGGTCTCTGATGGTAACTTCATCGCCTATAAACATGGGCAACACCTGAAGAGTCAACGACGTGTTTCCGGCTTTAAATTAAACCTCATTACCGCCATTTTTTAAAGAACCCCATGTCATTGTTGCCCCTTTAACAAGATTATTCCATAACTTAACGTTCTTAACTAAATGTTACCTTATTCATAGTTTGCCGCATTGCATTGTGGATGTTTCTCTTATTAAAAACTAAATATTTAATCACTTTGTTCATAACATGAGAATCTAAATTGTGATCTGAATCATGCACTCAACCTCACGTTACAAACATGTTTATAGCCAGATCTACCATCAACTTCAATCATGGACAAACGTGTATACATCTTCACTAAAGCGTTTTATTTATTTTAGAAAACGTTATCGACAAAGTACGTCCATGAATCATTCTGCATCCTAATTCGTTTGCTTGCTAACGGACAAATTGTGTAATTTGTGTCTTCCATTATGAAAGCTTCGTTTTGTTTACGAGTTTTGAATAATTTAAAATTCATGTTTTGAAGTTAAAGCTTTTTTGGTACGTTTGGGAAAAGTGATGAGTATTTTTTTGATGCACGCGCGCCGTCATCTTAAAATCGACACCACAAAGTTGGCGGGTAAATGTCGCAAGTTTTGCAGACAAGGCTGCCAACCTACTAACTAAAAGTCACCGCATGACACAACATGAAAACGGCTGATTATTATATTCAAAAGTATGTAATTGAAATAAATAAATATTATATTATATATTTATTAAAACAATTAATTAAATATAGATGCCCGTTTTGGAAATCAGGGATGACTTTGAATTCAAAATTAAATAGAGTGCCACTACTGGGCACGGGTCCAGGTAAGGGTCTGAACTCTGAGCCTTTACTTGAGGTAAAGGCCACAGTTTACCATGCTGGCCAAGTGAGGGTTGATAACTAAACGTATTTAGTTGAAATTCCATCTACTGACCTTTTCAGACGTGAGAAAGGACCTAATCCTTTTTCATTACATCAAGTTTTGCAGCATAATTCAAGTTATCATACTTTAACGATATTAATGTCGAGTCTCATGTTCATTTTGGCTCGGGTGTAATATTCAGTAATGAAGCTTCATTTCAATAATCCAAAGTCATTCGTTCCCGCCAATTAAGCAGGAGTTGGGTGCTACATCGAGAAAGATTAATTTCCTCTGCTCAGATATTCCCAATTTTTAACTCAATCTCTCTCTACTTTGAAATGTAGACGTGTCTAAATGCTTAAAATGGTTCCAATTTTTTTTTTATTTAAAACTTGAATTTAGTTTTTCTTGAATTTAGTTTTTTAGTTTTATTTGAATTTTACTAGCTATATCTGTAAAGGAAAACGATTTAACAAAACCTACATGCCAACATAATTTATTATATGGCTTGAGAGTTTTCCATAAAATTCATAAGAGGCTTCTGAACTTCATCAACACGCACTCGTCAGCGTGGTAGACTATGACCTAAACCCATCTCATATTTGGGAGAAGACCTACGGGTCTTCAAAGTCCTATGTACGCCCAGGACTTTCATGACAATGATAATGATTGAATAATGCGAAGAGACAACATTTTACCTTATTAAAATAATATAAGCTTCAACAGAACTGTCAATTTCGAAAAAAATTTCCACTGAAAGAATGGGCCTTCATAAACCTTAAGGCTGTTCAATTGACAGTACCATTATTCTTAAGAGTCCATTCATTTAAATGTCAGGGACGGAAAATTCCGGGAGTCGCTCATTCGTATATTTTTAGCTACTTAAATAAAAACATACACATGAAATTAACTTAAATATAATAGTTAAGATATTGTTTCTTTACACACTTTACTTATTTATAAAAGTTTCCATTAGTTTGGATGCAAAAAACTTACAGTAAGTACGCAAGTACGCAATAAAAATTAGCATTCAATCAGTATTAACTTAGAATTGTGAAATAAAAAAAAAACAAATTTGTTGTAATAAAATAATTACTTAGCAGAACATGTAAATATATTATTATAATGGTAGTCTAGAAAAAAATAAATACCGATCGATAAAGATAAATTTCCACTACTTGAAATATGGAATCCCAAATCTCAAATTTTTTATTATAGCTAAATAAATATTGAACTATTTATGTTTAGAATTACAATAGCAAATGCAATCAAACAAACAGCTCACCGAGTCTTCGTAAACCGCCAAAATACCTCGCTTGAATTATTCAGCAGAGGTTTATCGGAATGCAATTGAATTGTTCGGTAGTTGTAAAGTTTGATGGCGCTCGCCGTCTATCTGTAGTTCAGTTTGAAGACGTACTTGAGTGTGGTCTGATCAAATAAAACAGTTTTTGTATTATATGGGACTACTAGCTTTACATCTTAGAAATACGAGTATATTGGTGTACAATGTCAGTGAGTTGGTGAGTTCGAATAAGGAACGTTAAAAAAAATTATGAGTATTTGTAAAGAGATGGATTGATAAAATGTGTCTTTCAAGAAAAGTTATTTTATGTATTAAAACCCAGTGTTTTACTAATATTTCATCAAATGTCATGGATGAGAGGGTAAATAGGTACTTTTTCTGATGATCTTGTGACATGTGTTATAATTGTGTTTCAAGTTATTTGAAATTAAATTATATACTTATGTAAAATGGCTACTTAATATTACAACTGTAAAGACTCCAATCTTTTCATTTCAGAAAGACGCTGAAAATCTTTTGATATATTAGAGCACTATTCAACGAGACGGTTTAAAAGCTTCGCATATTAGATACGTGGCTCAAATATATTATACGAGTAGGTATTTCATGAATAGATGACGGATTTTTCAAGAGAAAATGATCTGACAAATATTTTTCAATAAAATTATGACCAAAGTTTGGCTTTCTTTATAATTCCTAAGTGCTTTCATTTTAATTTTTTAAGATTTGATTTGTTAATAATAACAATCATGAAGATAACAAACATTGTAAAATTATATCATTGTATTATTAATTATGTTTGCATAATTCCAGTATTTCTACATTAAATTATCTTTATTTACAACCATTATTTATACTCTAATACCTATTGAATAAAATTGTTTTATAAATAACAATACCTAATAAATTACAGTGAGTGGTGATCATCGTAAAATGCCCATTGACTAATCCTAATAAGAAACAGTAGCATTTTTATTTATTAAATACAAGTTTTTAATATTTTAGAAGTAATTAGAAGAAATTGATATCACCAATTAATATAAGCATAACTGAAAGCGTCTAAACAAGAGATTGGGCCAAAGAATTAAGTTAACAAACAAAATGAAATGGTTGGTTTTATTTAGGGGGATACAAAGAAATGAAAACGAAATGGACCTCAGAGAAGATAATGTCAGGCTTAGCAACGTAAATAAAGGAACCAAGGGCGATTCACAGAGAGAATTCGCTTCACAAGTACTATGGATTGGCGGAATTTTAATTAAGTTGAAAAAAAGTTGTTAGCTTCAGCAGTCGTACTAATTAGATGCAAATTTTAAATTTGTTCAATTTGGTTAGTAATGTCATTTAGTTACAGATAGATAGAGGTCCCTTTAAAAACTATCATGAATTGATATTATACGAGAAGATATAAAGTTTAATGAGTTTTGTGAACAAGTTTACACAATAATTTATGAAACTCCAAAATCCGAGTAACGTAAAAAGGTATTCCTTAATACTGATCTTATTTATAACTAATAATATACAGAGAGAGTCCGAAAACCGTAATTTTGTTACGTTTGAGTTACTGTAATAAGTGTAGTCGACGACCTTTATATATAAGTATAAATTAGTGAAATTATTTAAAACCAACTTCAAACTACTAATTTATATTGTTTCAGACTTCGCGAATGAGTCTATATCCTATGCATAATATAAACAAAAGTCTATGGACAGAAGAATAAAATTAAATTATTTATAACTTTTTAGTTTGAATCGGGTTATTTGGAGTTATTACGTAAGTCAATAAGTTTCTCGTAGATATCTGCTACGAGCTACGGACACGTTCTACGAGTACGACATCGGAATTTCAAACTCCCGGAAGCCACTCGTAGTAAATGTACTGTGAGTACTTACATTTAAAGAAACCTACTTGTTCAACATCGAACGCTCGTTCTGGGATTAATATTGTTCATTCCTTTTTCTTCGCTCGCTTCGAAACGCTCTGTTACTGGAATGGTTTTGTATTTTACTATAATATAGAAGAATCTAATATGGACGCATGTGTATTTAATAATTTTTTTAACAACTTACTGACGTAATACAACACTTTTAAATATCCATTTTACCTTATTTAATTTTTTTCTATAAATTTTTTTGCGAGTCCGAAACCTGCAGAGTTCTTAGATATTTAGTCTTTTTTAAAAGTTTAATGATAAAATATTTCCAAGTTTACAGGTTGATTCAGCAAGTTACTGAGTTAAAGTTTTAATATTAATATTATGTCAGTTGAAATATGGTGAATGACTGACGTCAGAAAATATTACTACCTCAATCACTCAATACAACAATTTACAGTTAATTGATTGTCATTGAATATATTCATTGCACTGGTGTCAGCTTTAAAACGACGGTGCTATACGAAATACGAATGCAAAGGAGCAAATGAATTTACTGAGCGGATTTTCAGTGAACGTAATTGATCGTGTCAGGCCGACATTATCGAATTTTATGAAGATTTAACGCCACGTCACTTCTGTATAATGAAACGTTGTTAAACCTTGTCACAATTCTGACAGACATTTTTAGCGCCAGTTTATAATAAATCTATGTTTTTAGCAGTTTATAATAAATCTATGTTTTTATGTTTTTATTTTTTAACTAATGAGTAACATGTTAATATGTGAATTTAAATTTTCTATTTATTCATATTTTTAGTTGTTTAGCATCACTGAATGTGAGACGAACTATGGTTTAAAATTTATAAAATTAAATTGGGGGGTCGAAGTCTGTTATTTCAATATTCTCGCAATAGAGTCGTGACCGTCTATTTCTGGCATTTCAATTTCAATATTTGACAGTTTCGGTATTTTACTAATTTAAAAGTGTCAATACTTTATTAATAGGTTTGTCAATTGGTATGTTTGGCTGTATCGTTAAATAAATAAATGATAAAGTAATGGTTAAAAATCTTTGCGTAATTTTACTGAAATATTTGTATTAAAATTAGTTATAATTTTTTGACCATCTCAAACTACTAGGATATTGACCATCAAGATTCTATACGAGACCATTAAGAAGCAAAAAGCTATTAAATTCGCAGCCTATGGACCCAGCGTAGATGTCAATAAATAACTTAACACCATAGATTTAAGTGTATGCTAAACAAAACAGTAACAATTAAGAACGATTTACAAATTTGTTTAAAAAATAAATCCTCGTAAATTATCTCTAAAATTTCGACAGTTTTGTGTACAATTTGATAGCGGCCTAATGAATTTATGACCCATCGTTTTCTGCGGGTAATTGGCCTCGTCAAACCGTCACTATCGGACTTTAGACACCAGAAATAATTGCTCTGACAGACTAATTAACTAAACATTATTGCACTAATATAGTTAAACACTGATATTTGTCTTACTTAAGTATTTTGATTGACTTATATTCTGTTTTTAACCGACTCCAAAAAAAAGGAGAATTTCAATTTGACTGTATTTTTTTAATGTTTGTTACGTCAGAACCTTCGACTGGGTGAAACGATTTTGATGATTCTTTTTTTATTTGAAAACCTGTGCTGCCCGTGTGGTCCTATTTCAACTTGGTCCAGTTCTGACAATAGCATTCATAAGCAGGCATTGGTCGCGTGTACTATACAGGCTGTATGAAAGCGGAATTTCAATTTGCAATTTTAAATTACTCGCTTAAAAGCGAACAGCGAGCGTAAAAATGTTACAACGGATTATGCTGCACTTCTCAGCAATGTCGAATCCAACATTAAATCCTATCACAATGTTTTAAAAGAGTAATTTATTTATTTATCTATACTTATAATAAATCTGTAGAGAGGTCAATTCTGTACATGAAATATATTTCCAAAATAACTATTAGGGGGTGATTAGTGATCGATACTGATGCCAAAAATGCATTCAGTAAAATTTTTGTCTGTCTGTCTGTCTGTCTAACGAAACTTGGCACAATTATTTTTCATACTCCTGAGCTGGTTATAGTATACTTTTTATTACGCTACAATCAATAGGAGCAGAGCAGTGAAAAATTTTTAACACAGGTGAAACCGCGGGGCACAGCTAGAAAATAATATAATCTTTTAGAAATTGATTGTGAGTAGTCTCCAATACCTCATAGCAAAACCAGTACCTATGGTCAAATACTGATAATATATTATGATCGCCCTTTCGAGCCCTTCGAGGGAGAAGAGGGAAGACAATGCGTTAGTATTGATACACCCTGTCACTACAAAATACTTTCGACAACCTTAGGAGTGTCAAGTTCACGTCGATGTACAGATACTTTGATCTGATCACAGATTTATTTCATCAGGAAATCAGGACGAAGGCATGGCATCTTTTAATGAAGCTATACATTACGAAGCATTCGCTTATGGCATTTATAATATCAGTGTGAATACTGACTGATGGTAATTGAAATGCATTTTTATATAAATATAGTAATTTGCATCACACAGTTGAGTCATAGGTTATAAATTCCTAACTTTAACCTTGCCCTCTTGGACTTCAGTATCGGTTCTATACTAGGTATACCTATTTATTTCAATAACTCTCTATAGAGATATCAACTTTAGACAATTTTTATTCAGCACCCTGCTGTATTTCGCAGCGCTGCTAATGAATATGTAAAATTATTATATAGATCAAAGCAAAACAAAGATATTTACTTGTATAGATAAGTAGCTAATGTATAAACAGCCACTCTAAAAAATCAAGTTAAGTTTTTGTACAACTTGTCAGGTTTATATTTAGAGTTTTAATGTGTAATAAATCAAAAATGGATGACTATAACATGGTAAAATGGTAGAGGTGAGAAGGGGTTTCGCTCCCACCCCGTCTCTACTTTTCTAAATTCCGTAAATTATTAACAAGTATTGTTGTAACAATGCAAAACAAGCTGTAACAGTGAAGCAAAGAATCGTGACACAATTCGCAGTCGCAGAGCTGGGCAAAAGTCCTTGCAGAGACTCGTGTCCAGCTCTGGGATTGCGATAGGTTGATGATGATGTGGGCCATAGCCTGATGCGATAGACTGCTAGAGGACGAATGGAGTAACATTTTTCAGATTAATTATAAAAAAATTATAATGACAAGGTGTAGATAATTTTCTTATCTAAAACAAAATATATTCTAACTCATTGTAACCTAACAAACTCAACCTCTATATATTTATCTTAGGTCTGAGATGGTTACCTCACATTAAAAATGTTACCGGTAATTTATAAATTACATATTAGAACATGTAGGTTTATTATAAACAAAGCGACACTTGTGCATTAAATGTTAGTCATACATTATTACAGTTGTTTATCATATCTATTAATATCCTAACGGAAATGTCACATATGTACCTACCACATGTGGCATCATTAGGAGTATAATTACAAGGATATCTGTTCATATTATTAGAACGAAACGCGCAATATTTTCGCCACAATCTTTATTATTCCAACGCAAGGAAAAACCATGGCTTCAAGTCTGCTATTTTACAACCATTATGTTATTATTATGACGTTATTATGACATTACTATGACTGGTCAATGGCTCAGAAGCGTAATGAATGCAACTCACTGACAGACGGTGTTTTTAATATATACCTACATAATGTTAAAGTGATCGTGAATAAATTATGTGTGGCAACACTACTGGCAACATTGTCTATCATCTACGCATTATGTTTTACGGGAAAAAATCAAACAGCAATTGAAAAAGCAGCACTTCTTTGCAAATTATTATAATCTCTTTCATTGTAAAGTTGATTGCAGTACACAAACTGGTAAATGAACTAATAAAATCCAGTTTCGTCTCTTTAACGTCCTTGTAATATTTAGGTAGTCATTTTAACATTAGGTACTCCTACCTAATGATAAAACCTACGATAGTTCAAAACATGGAAGCTTGTTAGAAACAGACTCCATTTGTCTCCCATTTAATTCAGAGGTCGCCTACGAAACACGATTATGTTTACGGTTTAATTGCTTTGATTGTACAGGGACGAAATTATTTGATACGATAGGTATAATGATCACACGGTCTTAAGCTATGTAGTTAGTCCGTGGTTCACTTAAAGTTATAGCACACCTCCGCTGTGGAACTAGTAGCGGAACCGTTGAACGTTGTCCGTTTTATGGCTCGCGAAACTCTACCGATTCGTAATCGAATCCGAACCGAGCAATAGGGTAATAAGCCCTCAGACAGTATATACTTTTTGTGTTCGATTATTTCCTAACCTATCCTAGATAATATGTGTCAATGTCTGAGTCGTCTGACCGCCTAATTAACTGCTCGTGGTGTTAAAATTAAAAATGAATATTATTAGCAGATAATTCGTAAATCTTTCATAGCAAATATTTTCACTGAGGAATTTAATTAAGAGCCTTATCCAGATACGCCATTCTTGTTTTATAGAAATTTCTCATTGAAGACATAACAAGGTCGTGATGAATAATATTTTATTGTTTCGATCAGACTCGAACTTGTTCCAAGAAACAAATGCTTGCTACATTGACGACATTTTTGACTTGATACATCTGTTTTTGTTTGGTGTTAAAGATGCGTTAGGTACGTAATGTTAAAACAAACGGTGTTTTTTTAGGCATAATATGGTAGAATTAACGTAAAAAGTTTTCACAGACAACGATCGCGGCTTTCATTTTCGATAATTATCATTTTAAGTGTTATGTTACCAGAAAATAAAAACGTTGGGCCAAGGCCACGAAATAAGTGATTAAAATGAGATAAATATAAAATAAAATGCTAAAGGAGATCGTGTATGCGATTCTCCCTTCACATTTAACAAGGACACATAACAGCAACAAAATATCCTATGAAAATCGAGCCAACTTCAGGAAAAGAAGAATATACCAAAGTACAAAGAAGACAAAAAATGTCCATAAGCAACTCAATAAGTCTTTGGACGATGCTCAAGCACACGAGATTAAAAACACTACTAAGAAATCACCCAAAAAGTCTAAGATACCCTCGGTAATATCATTCCTTATTTTCTATGTATGTGTTTTCAATGTGATAATTATGTGTGATGTTAGTGTTAATAATGTAGATATAAAGACTTATAAGCAAAAGAGAGAATATGAGTTTGTAAAAGACGATCTGAGGTATGGAGATTCGAAGAATAAGTTGTTTGAAAAAGGTCTAGAGAAAGACAACGAGGCTGTTGATGTAGAAGAGGAAGAAGAAAAGAATGATAAATACTCTATTCCGAAGGTTCCTGAGTTAAATAAATTTTACAATTACTACAAGAACAATAAAGATGAGTTGACAAATGCAACTAAATTTATTACTAGTACTCAATTTGTAAAAGAGATACTGGAAGACACACAAGCTATTGGATACCCTCACGATTTGGCGTCTAACGCATACCATATTAAAAAAACAAATTTCACTTTAAGACCAGAAACACACCAGTTTCACAAGAAGATAGTAAAACTGGGTGTATTGTTGCCAGCGGATCCAAATCAAGTTTTTTCCTTAGCTAAAGTTTTGCCTATAGTAGAAAAAGCTATATCTGCTATGACGAAAAATGATGGACCACTACCGAATTGGAATATTCTAGTTGACTACAGAGATACCAGATGTTCTTCCGTGGAGGGTCCCTTAGCTGCATTTGAATTCTACGTAAACGGATCCGCCGGTGAGTGCGATTTAAAATATCAAATTTTCAATAAACACTAAAGTGATTTTATATTATAATTTCGCATACATTAACCTTACAATGTCAAGTACATAAACGTATGAATGTTTTTGGATTGCAAACTGGTTTTGGTGTTATTAATTTATTTAGTGGTTTTAGCTTGGAATAACATTTTCAATGTTTGTGATGAAATTGCAGACGCTTTTATCGGACCTGGGTGTGAATATGTGATAGGACCAGTAGCAAGATACGCTGGTCTTTGGGGAATACCTGTTCTCACAGCTGGAGCGCAGGCTGAGGCGTTTGGTCACAAGCACCCAGGATACATGACCTTAACGAGAATGATGGGGAGTTACACACAAGCAGCCGTCGCTATCCAGAAAGTTTTTGAGGTAATGTCTCCTTGAAAACGTTTGAATATCTGAATTGCACTTCAGTGTCGCCATGCTTGTGATTGTTTTATTCTGCTTGAAAATACGTTTTTAAATTTTTATGTGTTTTATTTTTTTGTGACCGTGTTCTGTTTGCTTTGCTTGTAAAATTTTTACAGTTAATGCCGTATCAATTTATCTTAATAGGGAAATAAAAGTAATAAAAAAAGTCAAAACGACACATAATGATTACTTTTATCCATATTGATGAAATACCGTTATATAGGAATATTGCTTTTCGAAATATTGTTTTTCAAGAAAAATAAACAATGGTGCATTCTTATTTCTCGGAGCAAAGTCTATTGAAATTGAGCAGACATTTTATGTATAAACGAGCGCGGATAATCGGTTCGTGACATGAATTCTAATTTAACTGAAGGAAAGGCAATGGCAAATTAATAAAAATTCCCAAACGGAAATGCTAATTGTCTGTAATTGGAACCGGATCATTTAATTTGAAAAAAAAAAGCGAGCGAATTTTATTTGCGTATCGATTCTAAATCCTTTGTGCAAGGCACTTCAACGATTTGTTCGTAATAAAGTGATATATTGTATTTAAACAGTCAACAATTGTGTGTGGGAGAACTATTATTGTACTTCTCAGAGCATCAACCTTTGTAAACCTGCTGGAACTTTTATCGCACTTTTTAAAAATATTATATAATTTCTTCCTCAGATCAGTATCAAAACTAATAAATTTCGTACTTATTTAAGTAGTTTTAGTTGGCATTTATAAAATTTAATGATTATTATGATTATGTTAATTATAATTTTATTATCATTTAACTAGCCAACATTTTATCTTTCTTTGTGTTTTTTTATGGCTTTGGTATTTAGGTGTCTATACTTACGTAACAGAAATTCTTGATTCATGGTAACCATTGCTTTAATGTTAATCTTATTTGACTTGATCGGTACTGATTAAGACCTTTATTATTTTCATATTGCCATACTAAAGGTTTTTCGACTTTCTTTTTGTAAGTGCAAATCAATAATTTTTGTGTTTACAATATTTTTATGAGTATTAGAAATATTCTATAATTTTTGTCTGATCGACCGTTTTTTGTATTCCCATTCAACTTATCCGTAGATAAGCGTGCTATTAATAAACTCGTTTTTATTTTTATATAATATCATGAAGTCACTCAATCTTGTTTTAGTTTTGACTGTAGCACGTTTATCTGAATTGTGTTATACTTTAGGATTACTTCTAGGCTTAAGAGCAGAAAGGGATATTGCAAATTTCAATTTACCACTACATAGTCTTTCAAGAGATCATTCAAACATAAATATCACATTTAAAACACGCATTACTTTTGTTTGAGCGTAGAAAAAGATTTCTTGAATATTAAAATTTATTTATAGTCTGACATTTAGCTGGATTCATAGGCGACATAATATAAAACTGAATACACTCAAAATAGACTTACTGATTCTGTTTAAATAGAAACTAGAATCACATTCAGACATACATAATAGCAAAATACTTATGAAAAAATCTGGCTAATGATTATAAAGGTTTGTCGATATTTATATTTACATAGGTTTGGTATGTGTATGTGTTGCATAGCACATAAAATATGAGTAAACCGCATCTATGTAATTATGTAATCTTTCTATTTTGTGTATGAATAGCAAACGAGCATGCAGCTCATGTTAGGTAGTCACTGCAACCCATGGACATCCACGTCTAACCTCAAATTGAAGAAAAG